>VYXG01011643.1:207144-252365 GCA_013397235.1 Lanius ludovicianus | reverse complement strand
GGGGGGGGGGGGGGGGGTCTGAAAATACAAAATTCCTTTTTCTGAGCTCCCAGGGAGGATGTTTGGGTGGAATACTGCTCCTGGGAAATGGTACTTTGTGTTACATGTCTTCTGTGGGGTTGTTTGGGTTGGGGTTTTTTTTGAAGTGTCTGCATTACACAATAGTTGGATGCAGCACTGGCATTTTGCAAGAACGTTCCATGGAGCTGAAAAAAGGGAATGAAATTTGGTGTGGAATCAGGCTGAGAATGAGGTGATTCCGTGTGGAGCTGAAGTTGGGATGCAGCTCATCCCTGGCAGTGCCCATGGCCAGGCTGGGCAGGGCTTGGAGCATCCTGGGACAGTGGGAGGTGTCCCTGGGACAGTGGGAGGTGTCCCTGCCATGGCAGGGGTGGCACTGGGTGGGCTCTGAGGTCCCTCCCAACCCAACCCATTCTGGGACTCTGATTACAGAAGCATAATACGATTTTTAAATGTATATAAATGAGTTGAAACCTGGTTTAGAACAGATAGATAGATGGATGACAATGAATTTTATGGAAAATCCATTGAACAGCCTAGTCTGTATTCCCATTTTGGAACCATCCTCACCCCCTTTGCTGCCTGCAATCCAGATTTTAAAAGCAGCTTTCCCACTCTGTCGCTCTCAGCTGGACTCAGGACTCTTTGTGATGCCATAAACTCACGGAATGGCAATCACAGAATAGACCCAAAGATCAAAGCCACCCCAGATGGGGGGAGAAGCCAATTCTCAGCCAAAACAAGCTGTTGGGCTTGTAAGCAGCTGGGAGCCTCTGCTGGAGCACATCTGTCCCGGCCCTCCAGAGCTCCGTGGGGTGCTCGTGTTCCTGGGATCCAGGGGAGGGCTGCAGCAGGGCTTTGCTAAGCCTGGCTGGGCTAAATAGACCTGGAACAAGAGGTCTGGTTTGTGCCAGCTGGGTCAGACTGCAGGGGCTGTGTCACTGGGCTTTTTCAAAGCACTGGGGCACAGCAGAGCAAGGGCAGCAGGGCAGGTTTGGTTTGGGATCACTGAACAATTTGCTGCCCTCAGAGAAGCCCCAGAGGGTTGGTGTGGTCATGGCTTTGTCCAACAAGCTGTGGAATGGGTTTGCCCACCACCAGGAGTTTGGGAAAGCATTGCTTTGCTCCTGGGAATGAAAAATCAACGGCAGAGCAAGTGGGTGCCCACTTTGTTACAGCAGGTCCAGCAGGGCAGATAGAAATTGGGAATTAAATAAGGAGGTTTGATAGCTGGGACACAGCTACTTGCAGACAATCTGTTAGTCCAGCAGATGTTGAAATTCTGTGGTCAGAAAATCAAAAGCAGTTTTGAAAGAGCTTGCAGAATCCAGAGTCCTGCAAGACCCTCCGGGCCCAAAATCTCTGCATGGTCTCATCAAAATTCTTGTTTGTTCAGTCGTGTCTGTATTAATTGAAGTGCTAGAGGAATAAATCTGACACTTGGACAAGTTTTCAGCTGGATCTGGGTTGGACATATGGTTTTAAATCAGTACATAAGTTTTTGAGTGAAGTGGAGGCTGCCTCTGGTATTTATTGTGAATTTATTGCATGGGCCTAGCAAATGTTCCCAGAGCAGGGCAAGGTGCTTGCAGAGGTCTCTCACTGCTGAGCACCACCTGCTTTTTTCATGCTTTTTCTGCTTTTTTTTTGTTCTGTCCTTTAGAAACAAAACCAAACCAGAACCCCGCTCTGCCTATTCTATTTCTAGAACATCACTGTCATTACCTTACCTTTAAAAACTGGTTTTTTTCCTAGTTGTGCTTTTATACCAGCACTTGTAATTTTTTGTCCCATTTAATTTCCTGATGGGAAAAGTGACAGGGTTAATCATGAGGGAAAGTGGCATGGAAGGTTTTAATACAACTGTATTTATCTTCCCTAAGCTTCTGAACTGTATATCATGAAATAAATCTGCTAATCTCATATCCTTTGAGCATTTAACACTGCAACCCACGTTCTTTTATCCACTCAATTCATATCTTCAGAGATGATTTTAGTTTCTAACTCTATGAAGAGCATTCCTTGTGTGAAAGAGGAGAGAGGACAAAGTTTTCCCTAACTTCTTGCTGCCTCCTCCACAAGACAGAAATGTTGTGTATACACCACACACATCTCCATGGAAGCAATGAAGAGATCAGTGAGGTCACTGGATAAATCAAAGTTTTAATGAATTAATATTTTGATTACATTTCAAATTTTCTGTTACTTATGTGTTACAGACAGTGCATGAGAGGAAGTCTGGTTACACTAAAGATGTGCCCAGAACTCACATGTAAGATGACATAACCACACGTGGGACATGTGTTAATTTTTTCTGCCAAATGTTATTTTCTGATCATGGGAATTGAGCTGAAAAGGATCCCTGTTGTTGGGTTTGGAATTATTTAGAATAATGCATATTTTGCTCGTGTTTGCCAGCTGCACTTTGGGAAGATGGAGCGTGGCTGTCGGATTGAAACTTGACTCCTATCTGGGTTAGGTGACCTTCCAATAACACTTTTTATTGTTATGGGAATCTCTGTCTCAGCTGAAGATGATCTGTGCTTTTTAATCAGTCAGTAAAGCCTCAAGCATTTCTATGGATCTTTTTTTTTCCCCTCTTGTAGAATTTGGGAATATTTTGAAAAGAAAGGGGAAGATTTTCCCAGTTCTCACAGGGATGTCCCTTCATGATATGATTTGCAAAAGTCAGCCTAAGTTCCTTCTCCCACCCAGAATCTCTGATTCCATGAAGAGTGGTGAGATTGGTCCTTCCCACAGCAATGTGTGCTCTGCCTGGCCAGCCAGCTGGAATTTCTTCAGAATAAATGAGATTATCTGGGTTTTATGTGAACAGAGCTGTAGAATTCAGCATCTTTAAACTGTTGGAAAGACTGGATGAGTGTGCTGGTCCTGCCAGGAGGGTGTTGCTCTGTCAGGGGCTGTAAAGAAGCATTGTGAAGGTGATGATGATGATGGAAGACATATTTATGGCTATGTGGTAGGTATGGGCTAATTTAACAAAGATGTTTCAAGGGATGATTTAATCTCATATGTGGATGTCAAAACATTGGAGCAGGGTCCTTGGAGAGGCTGTGAAATCCCAGAAGTCTTTAAAACTCAGCTGGACAAACCATTCTGTGCTGAATCTGTGGCCTGAACTCCCTGATGGAGCTGGCCCTGCTCTGGGTGAAGGGAAGGACAAAATGATCTCCAGAGGGGTCTCTGGAGCCCATTGATGAGCACTGTGTGTCCCTGAAGTCCCCTCTTTTATAATCTCCTGTTGGGTTGTTCATTCCTGCAGTTCAGGTGTAGAGTTAATCTGCTGCTCGCTGTTAATCAGGAACTGCCAACTTTGATTGTTATGACCTGAAAAACTCGTTTAGAGGCCTTTGACAGCAGCTCTGCGTCACCTGGGAGTTAAAAAGGTGCAGTGGGACCTGGCAAATTCTGGATTTACTGCAAAACAAAATCTGGGCAGTTGGAGTGGCACAGACTCAGGTGTAGAAATTGTTGAATTATTCTGAGATCCATTTATGTATCCAATCCACATTTCCTGTTCAAGGCTTGGAAGGAAATTTGCTTTTATATCTGTCTTATCAATTTTTTGCAGGAGTTATAAATGTGATGAATATACACTTACAGTTTTATTTTTAATGTAAAACCTGGGCACATCAAAGGGGGAAGGTGATAAAAGAATTCAAAGATACACTTTTATATACTACAGTGTTTTATTTTCATTTCAGTCAAGGGCTTTATATCAGATCTAACCATTTCTATGACACAATTTACATTAATTGTGGCTTCCTTCAAACACACGTTCTCCTTGGATAGCTGCCTGTTGGTGGTAGCAAAATGAAGTTGAAAATCCCACACAAAACAGAATAATGGCAATCCTCAAGTGTGAGGGGTGTGTTTATTTGTTTTCACACTTGTTTGCAGTTTTTAAGAGCTTGAAGAAAAGGCTGAGTAGTAGAAAGTCTCCTCTAAGATGCAGTCATTGCAACAGCTCCAGTGCTATGCCCCCAAAAAATGCCCTTTTCAGCTCAAAGCACTTCTAGACAGGAGAGAAATTGGGTTTGTGTTTGCTGCTTTGGGACTTTTTTTTTTCCCCTCATAAAACAAGGAACAATGGAAGGAAATCTGTCTGAGGCATTTTTATCCCAGAAAAACCCTGGTGTGCATTTTTTGTTTGTTTCTTTTTTTGTATTGTTTCATTAATGGTTAGTCATGACCAAAAAAAAATCCTTTTTGTGAATGTTTTTATATCATTTTCTGATGAATACCTGGGAAAAGTGCTATAAACCCAGAAGGGACTAATTACTGCTTGGTGCTACTGTTTGTATATCTGCTTGGAGCTGGAGAAATCAAAAAGACTTTCTAGCCAAAAGTTTATTTGTAAACAAATACCTTCTGTGCTGTTTGCTTGCCTTTCTCTGTTTTGGTCTTAAAAATAGCTTTCAAAGCTCTTCAGATACCAGTTCTACAAGATATTTAGGCTTTAGGGTACCTGCCAACCCAAACCATTCTGTGCTTCTAGGTATTGTACATCTATTTTAAAAATCTCATACAAGAGGAACTTGTAGAAGTGTTTGGTGAGATTAAAATGAGAATGCCCCACCACCCTGACCTTTCAGGCTGTGGGCTGAAAATACAGAATTTTGGAAAGGCTTTAAGGGCAAAACAAGCAGCAGTCAGGGCCACTAGCATTGAGAAAAAAAATAAAAGTAAGGTACAAGGTTGATAGATTTGATTTTATTGCAAGAAATTAAAGGGAAGGCTGTGGGGCAGACACAGAAAAACCGAATTTGTGGAGGTACAAGAGATGCCAGGGCTTTGTCAGCCAGGACAGCCAGCTGGGGTAGGGCACTGTGTGCAGGGATCTGGAGGAATTATCCACCCTTTTCTCCACCTGCTGCTTAAAGAAAGCAGCTTGAAAGAAATGCAGGCTTTATAAGCCTTGAATTTGATTTTTTTTAGGTTAATTTCTGTAGGTTTAATTGTAATTTGTGTGTCAGCTGAAGCAGGAAATCTCTGCTAGTTAGTTATTCTGAATATGGCCAGAGCTGATCTTGGGTGTCGTTTAATTAGAGGAAGCTAGAAGGTAGTTTTTAAAAAGAAATTGTGAGAATTACTGTAGGCTGAGATCTTGCACTGGGAGCACAAATGGGTCCTTGCTGGAGTGCATTCCCTTGGATTTTGGACAGTGAGGAATGCCCTGGGCAGGCTCTGAGCAAAGCAGGATCTGCCCTTAGTGCAGAGCTGCTCCTGCCGGGCGTTCCCTGGGGGCTCTGCTGTGGGAAAGGGGCGTGGGGAGGGAATTGTTGGGCATGGAAAAGGCTTGGAGGGTGCCTGGTTTGAGGGGGATGAGGGAGCTGAGATGAAAGGAAGGTGCTGAACTTTGTAATTATCGCCCTTGGTCTGTACCAAAAAGGCGGCAGGTTGGAACTTGCAGGTGTTTAATGAATTTCAAGGTGCAGTTTCATTTTGGTTGCTGTGGCTGAGATGCAGCTGGGGATGGAACAGGTCCCACAGGTGTGTCCATGCAGCTCTGGTCACTTCCAGCACCTTCAGCCACATGGCCACACTGTCAAGGGATTTAAGCTGCCCAAAATTCTGATGTGTTGTCTCTGTGCTAGAGCACAGAACATGTTTAACCTCAAACCCATCAAAAACTCACATTTTATTGCTGTAAAATAGCAAAAGGTTGCTTGAATGTGTTCTTTCTTCATTAAAAATCCTGCTTGTTCCTAAATCATAGACTTAAGATTTGACAATTGCTCTGGGAAGCCATGTTCTCACGCGATCCTCAGCTGTGCTGTTTGACTGATGGAACATTTCATTTTCAGCCTTTAGAATTTTACTCTTTACTCCTCACCATATGTGAAGCATTTACAACACAGTAAATCCTGTGGTTTCCATTAAAAAAAAAAAAAAAAATCAAAATCTCCTCCGGGTCCTCCTGAGCAGAGCCTTTGGGGCCATGTGTCTGTAAATTCATCTCAGTTGTGTGTAGAAAACAACCCATGGGGGTTGGTTGTTTGTTTGGCAGATTGGAGGCAAGAAACTTCTCCGAATCCCCTCAAGGTACATTTCTATTCTTGCAAGTTTATTCATGAGATAAACAGCCGTTATCTGCTTGAATCACAGATGTTAAATTGAAGATGCAGAGCCACTGCCTGGGTAGGTGAGCACGGATTTTGGAGCTGTTGTGGTGGAAGTTTGGGTTGCAGGTACCAGCTGTTCCCGTGGTGTGGAGCAAATGCAAAACTCGCTGTTCCATTGGATTTATTGAGTGTGCAATCTGGAGCTGTGGAAAATCAATCAGTGGGAATTTGTGGGCTTTCCCTTCATTCTTCCTATTATTTACAAAAATAATAGTTGGACTTGCAAGAAAACAAGTGTGGGAATCCTCCTCTTCTCATGAATAGCTGTAATTTGCATGTGAAATTTAAGAATCTCTCCAAAGAAGTTTGAATATAAAAGCAGGTATTTGAAGGAACAGGTGCATTCAGATAATCTGCCCAGATTTGTGCAGACTGGGGTGGGGTTGACAGCTGCTTCATTATCTTCTCATTTTATGACTTCTCCTGTCCTTGCCTGTAGCTGTGTTTGGGTTTGCCTCACCCAGGTGTGCTGCAGGACAGAGGAGAAGTGAAAAAATCCAAATTCACAGCTTGGTTTGGAAGTCAGACTCTTTTGACAGTCATTTTACACACTGTAGGCTCTCTGTGTTTTGTTATTGCCTCTGTTAAAAAGTTCACTCTTCTGAAGTCATCATCTCCTAAAGTTTAAATGTCTTTTTTTGACAACATCTCTTGCTGTTAGTCAGGAGCCTGTGCTAATGTAGCTGTCAGTATTTCACACAACTTCCTTTGCACAGTCCCTGGAGCTTGTTTTCTTTGAGGTAATTTGCAATTGTTAACTTCTGTATTGAATTTTCCCCTTTTGTTCCGTGTTTTCCCCTTCCCTCTGCATGTACTTTAAGATACCACTGCTTTGTTCTTTATAAACCTTTGTAAATTGGACACAAAATGCTGTGCTGGAATTTTGGAAGTGTCCCAAGGCCAGGTTGGATTTGGGTTGGAGCAGCCTGGACTGGTGGAAGGTGCCCCTGCCCATGGAAGGGGTTTGGAATAAAAAGAGCTTTAAGTCCATTCTGTGGTTTAATGGTTCTGACTGCTCTGAGATTGCATGAAGTGTAAACTATCTTATAAAACTCTCTGTTCTCCTGGAGGGAAAATACTTTCCAAACATTTAAAAATCATCCTCCTTGGTCCAGGATGTTGGAGTATTGGTTAAATACCTGGCAACCTCATTTTCAGTATTTTTGTGAGTATTTTTTTGTTAAAAGCCTCCTTTTTGTTACAAGCTCCTAGAAAAGGGCTGCTTTAGATAGGAGACAATTTCCTTGTCAGGCCAGGAGTCTGTGGGCTTTGTTTTCAGAAACTGGGCTTGGGGGGGACTGTCTGAACTTGGGATTTCTGCTTTTCTCTGGCTCGAATCATACCATAAACTCTATTTAAAGATTTTGTTTTTTGTATTTATTTTCCACATCCTTGACCCTGACTGGCGAGCTGGACATTTGTGTTTGCCTTGGCAAGCTCCAAGCTGCTCATCTAGGGCAGGATGAAAACTCTTTTTTCCTTTTGTAAACAAACTGTTCCTTCAGTATTTTCCATAAGGATTTACACCACCATTTTGTGACTCTTCTAGGAATGGAGCAAATCTTGCCATTCAGAGTTTTCCTTTTACACAGCTCGTAGCACTGCAGAGAAATGTTTGATTTTATGTCTTTCCCTGGGTTGGATTCGAAAAGCTTTTTTCAGAACGCTTTTAAATTCCGGAAATGGTCCATTTTTTTTTTCCTGTAGGGGTTTATTAAAGCTATAGGTCAATAGGCATTGTTGCCTGGCTAGAAAAGGGGTTTATTTGTATTTTTTATTTGTCTACCCACTGCAGGGAGAACAGTGCCCCATTGTCCCAGGCACTGTGTGCATGTAAAACACTGCTTTGTGCCCCGAAGAATTTACAGCCCAAATAACTGTGCATGCTCTGCTGTGAGGGGGATTTGATAGATTTTAGTGGTCAGGATGTAAAATGGGAGAATAACTCAGCTGGCCACTCCATGCCAGCACAGGAGTTGTGTTTTGGAACAGAGGAACTGGATTTCATTTCCCCAGGGACACAGAAGGGCTGCAGCTCCTTTGGTCACGTCGTGGCCAGCGAGGGATTTCTGGGGGCTCTGGGCTCTGCAAATGGCATTTTTGGGCTTGCCATCCAAACCACTTGTCAAGTGTCATCTGCAACACTCCACAAGTGTTGCAGATAATTTGGGCGAGTTTGAAACGCTCCCAAGCCAGAGATGCAGTTTTTTGTATTTTAAACTTGGCGTTATTATGTTCTTAAATCCAGCTCAAAGCTGTACCCACGTTAGTCCTGAGCTTAAGCCCTGCCAGGTGGAAAAGAGGGTATTTCCCATGAGCTAAACTTCTAAAATATCTGGAAAAGTGTTTTAGGAGCAGCCCTGGTCCTCTGGAAGAAAAAGCTTGGAGGATATTGAGAATATGCTCTCTCCTGACAAACAGCTCTGCAAATCCCTGGTCTGAATTTCTACCTCTCCCCCTCAGTGTTTTCACAAGGACACCTTGAAATTCTGTGAAAATATTCACTTCTCCCCCGCTCTATCCCCACTTACTGGCCAAGGGCAAGTCACAAAGTAAAAGTACAATTGTGTTGTACTGCAGGAAAAAAAAATGGTGTCGTTTTATTTCTTTTTTAAGCACTAGAAAAGAAGAAATTTCCATATAACTTCTTGTCCTTAAGCTGCTGTTTATGACATGCAATATTTGAGTGTAAAGTGACCAATTAGTTCTTCATGAATGTCTAGAATAATTTTTCTGCAGTTTAGTAAAATAAGCTGTTTATTAGAAGTTATTACTCACACGAAGTGTGTGCCAGTGAGTCAGCAAACCAGCCCAGAATGTCTGGAGTTTGATCTGAGCCTTACTGTAAATGATAATAAATAACAAATAGCCAAAGTGACAAATGCTGAAAAGTCGCTATTAAAAATACCCCCAAGATGACAAATAATTATTGGTGTGTAGGTTGTTAACAGAGGAGAAAAATATTGAATTTTCTGTAAAGCTCCATTGGTGCTCGTCAACAGTTCATAAAATGCTCTTTATTATTCCTTTAAAACAGCAATGTGTCTTTATAGGAGTGCATTAAGAGCATATTTCAACTCCACAAACTAAAATCCCTTTATTTGTTGCAGATCTGGGACATGAGTGATGATGAAACAGTTTGAAATCAGGTGCCTGAGGAGGAGGATGCCCTGCTCTGCACTGCAGCCCTGCCTTTTATCTCTGCTTGGACAAGTTAATGATTGCTTACCCCTCCTGACTGCTGGAAAGACAAACAAACAGAACCCACGTTTTGCCATGAATAACTTCACTTTCAAAGCAGTCTCTCATGGACACAACTCGCCATGTTTTCATTTTTATTGTGTAAATAACTGGAGCAATGTGCTTATGTTTAAACCTGCTCTCTTTCTTTTGCGTTTTGGGGCTTTTTTTTTTTAAGTTTCTAAATATGGCTTACATATAAAATATGCTGCTTAAGCAAATTTGGGTGGTTTGTTTATGCCAGGTTTTATTTTGCTTGTCAATGGCCATGGCCAGGCAGCATTTCTGGATGTCTTTGTTCATCTCTCTCAGATTTGGGGCACTTTAGTTGGAATTCGTTAAGATGGAGAATTTTCTGCTCTTGGAAGTTAAATTTCACATTTAAAGGTGGGCAGGAGTGGGTAAGGAGCTAAACCTGCTGCCTCTACCATGTGAATTTAGGGTGCAGTTGTTCTGGATGTGTCCATGGAATTGTTATTGCCTGTAAAGATTTCATCCTTTCATGCTGTGGAAACAAAGTGGTTTGACTGATTTTTGTCCAGAAAAGACCAAAATTCATTAGTATCATGGTTAGGCTCCCCTGAAGCTCAGAGAAGGCTCTGTTACATGGTTAAAAACTGCTTTAGGGGGTGGTGGGTCATTGATTCAGTCAGAACTTGTAGGGAAATGCTTCACTGAAAGGAGAAATTTGACTTTGCTGGGTTTGGGTGTGGTCATGCAGAACCTTGCAGGTGTTCAAAAAGAGCAATTCTCTTTTCCTTTTTGGTTCATTTGAGTTTTTTGAGTGGCTTCAGAGATTATGGCTGAGCACCAACAGGAGTTTGAGAATCCTTGAGTTTAAAAAATAGCTTGAGGAAAAAGGAGTTTTAAAATATTACAGCAGAGTTGAATCTATTGGTCTTAACTTGGACTAGGTTTTAGAAGGAAATTTGAAATCCCTTTCACAGCTTTATATTGTGGGGGAGCTGACTCACTTAGAAAAAATGCAAATCACTTTATCTGCCAAGCAGCCTCTGTTTCCCAGATATATTATGAAAATTAGTTGATCAATCTAATTATTTTAGTTCCTTCCTTAACATAAGCTCTAGAGTAATTTTTTTTTTGTAGCGAATTTCCCATCTTCTCTCTTGTGCCACCTCAGAAGAAGTTCAGTCAGGTCAAGGATATCTGCAACTCCTATATTCTGATCAGGAAAGAAGATTTATTGAAACCTGCTGAGGTATGCGCCAAGTGTCTAAAATAGCCATTATTGTCTAAAATAGCCATTATTGTCTAAAATAGCCATTATTGTCTAAAATAGCCATTATTTCTATTTATTTATTATCATAGTCATTGTATTTACGCGATTTCTTACAGAGGGGAATGTCTAATGAAGTTTAGGTAACTTCAGTGCAATATAAAATATATATGAATTCAATATATTTTGGAAATCAGAGTTGGTAATCAGAACAAGTTATCTTTTGGTGGCCAGGCACTGAACCCTGAGGTTGACAGCCTGCAATGTGCATTTTCAAAGCAGTTAAAGGACATGATGACTTTGGAGCCACGTTTGTAGCCATGCCATAGTCCAGCTGGAGCCATGGGTGGGTGCCAGGGCAGTTTAAAGGGAATAATCTGCTTTTTTTATCTTTGGGTGTTGCTGACCGTGGAGTGTGAATGGCTCCGCAGTTTGGGGTTATCTACAACTTGAAAGCTGCACATCTTCCTGAACCTGGTAAACATTAATAATTGTTTTAAATACCTGCAACTCTGCTCAGCCTGGTAAAGCTGCCTCGTGGCTTTGCTTGGGAAGTGTCTGTGCAGAAGAGGAGGCAGAAAGGTTCAGAGCTCAGGGTTAATGCAGTGTTTCCTTACCTCTCATTCCAGGGCCATCCAGCTCTCCCAGGCTGGGCTCTTTCCTGTCCATGTGCTTCCCAGATGGCCCTGATGTGCAGAAACACTTCACTCTGCTCAGAATAACTTCCCTTGTCTGACTAGAACACTGTTTGCTTTCTCCTTGCAGACCAGAATTGTTCTCCTTTTGCATTTACTCAATTTCTGGGCATTTACTGAGTGACAAATCCCGAGAATCCATTCCTGGGAATGAATGAATGTACATTCAAATACTAACAGCAGATAAATGCAGGTATTTGCTGCCTTGTGTGCACTTAATGCAGGATTTCTGCACAGTCCCCTGCTCCAGGGTTTGCTGTTCAATGGGACAGGCTAAACTTTCCCTTTTCTCATGGAGAAGGTGGGATTTTAATGTCATTTGTGCTGCCAGGAGCTCTTCCACCATGTCACCAGTGAAGAACCTGAACTTGCACTGGAGAACCCAGCCAGGGCTTTTCAGGTGTGAACCAAATTTGTTGGGAAGAGGGAATGAGCAACCTCAGAGGATCCTGCTCATATTCCTCAACTCTCTAATAGAACTGTCCTGGCATTATATGGCAGCCTGCAGCTGTGGCACCCACAGGCCTCACCTGGGCACATTTAATACTCTTAGAAGATCTCAGTGGAGAGCTCTGGCACCACTTTTGTAGTTGAGCATTAAAGAAACTCGTGGAATGTCAGCTTCTGTTGCGATTTCACACTTCTACCAGCTGGGATTTTGCCTCAGTGTCACCCCTGCAAAAGGTGTTCTGCTGGCTGAGGTTCAGAATTTGTTACATGAACGTAACACATCCATCAGAGTGAGGAATTTGAGATTCTGTAGGAGAGTTTTCATCCTTGCTGCCACAGCCTGCTGTGTCCTGCTCTGTCCATGGGGAATGGATTTCCCTCAGGGACACCTTGACCTGTTCTGCTGCTATCCCAGCCATGGCCAGAGCCCTTCCCAAAGTGGGGGGGTTTGAGTCTGAAGCCTTCAGCACTGGGTTCTGGAAGGGAGAAGGGCACAAATGTGAATACTTGGATCCATGGAGGAAGATTCATGGTGGTCCAGGCAGGTTGATTGAGAAGGTCCTCAGGGGTGGAACCTCAGGAGTTCTATTACCAGCAAGCTGATGGCTCCCAAGAACTAAAGAGATTCTGCTTCAGTGGAAGTCAGCAGCACTGGAGTTATTTTGGCACAACAGAGGAAACTTCAGTGGCTGCTCCAGGCCTTAAAATCATTGAGCTTGAGCTTGGAAAAATGCTCTGCATGGCTTTGGTACTGTGTCCTCAGAGAAGCCCAGTGAGGTAAACTAAAATTCCCATTTTGTCATCTTTGATGTTTTTATTGCCCTTGGTGCGTGTCCCTGCCCATGGCAGGGGGTGGCACCAGAGCATCTTGAAGGTCCTTTCCAACCCCTTCCCATTCTATGACTCTAATCTTGTTTTTTTGTATAAATTTTGGCTGCTCACCTTAAATAGATGCAATAGAAGTATTTGCAAAATTGAGTGTTTCTGCCATCTATAAGCACTTGTGCTCTTATTTAGAAACCTCTCTGAAATGGGTTTTATTTCTGAGCTTTGCTCTGTGGAATCAAATGATAGCATGTGTTTCCCTCTTACTGAACAAATTCTTCCTCAGTATCAGTTAACTTGCATAACTGGGATTGCTGATGGAATCAGAGAAGCATTTGGTTGGAAAAGCCCTTTCAGATCAGAATTCCAAGGGCTGCCCCAGCCCTTCCAAGCTCCCCACTGCTGCTCCAGGACTGCTGGGCCATTGGGAACTCACCCAGCTCCCAACTTCCCCTGGAGTTTCTTCCCCTTTTTTCAAGCCACCCCATAAAAGCAGCGTGATTGATTCTGGGGTGTTTTGGGAACAGACTGGGCTGTGCAGGATTCTCATGGAGGCCAGGCCTGGGTGAGCCACTGAGCTGATGATGATGGAGGACAGACACTGTGCCTCTCACAGCATCCTTGGGAGCTGGGACAGAGTCCATGAGGGTATTTTTATATAGTTCATTGTGGAGGTGCCTTCCCCTGAAATCCTGGGGGGGGATGGATTGTAAGGATTCCCCTCACTTCAACAGTTCCTCTTCAAAGTATAACCAAATTTTAAGAGTTCCAGAGCTCTCCATTCTCATGGGAATAGGAAGGATTGCTCACATTCTTGCAAAAGTAAGTGCATTTCAAGCTGGCACATACCCAGCCTGTCTGCTCCTTCCACGTGCTCCAGGCCATTCCATGTGCCCCTGGCTCAGGGGGATTGCTGCTCTCTGACTTTGCATTCAGAGTGCACACAGGAAGAAGAGAGCAGGAGCAGCTCAGTGCTGGGATTTTACTGCCAAGTTTCTTTTTAAAATCATTTCCTTTTTAAATTTTTTATTTCTTTTTTAAATAATAATGCAAGGCTTTCCTTAGGAACAAATAAGCATTTATACTCCAAAGAGAGCCATTACAGAAATATTTGCAACATGGGAAATTTTAGCTGACTTCATAAGAAACAGAGACTGGAAGATGTCTCCAGCCTGTTACCATTTGGCTTCATTAATTCCTTTTTTTTCTTTTTTTTTTTTAATTTCATTTTAGTGCAGCTGATGTGCTCGTGCATATCCTGCCAGAAGGAAACTTTCCTTCCAGAGGCTGTTGTGCACCTTTGCTCTCCCAGAGCACCTGGATTAACTGTTTTAAAAGGCAGAAATGCTACACTAGGAGGACTTTGGACTGTGCCAGGGTGTAAATTCCTCACCTATGAAAACCCTGCCTACCTGTGCCATTTCCAGCTCTCCTTCCTTGCAGCTGCCTGGGCCTTTCTCCAGAGCCTGTCAGTGCTTCAAAACACCACACAGGTAATGCTTTAGGTTTGAAATTCATCTAGGCTTGCCCCCTCTATTCCCACTTCAGCTTTCCAGTACAATCATTTCTGGAAAGTTCATTTTCTTACCTGTGCAACACTTGGCAGGTTTGGAATTAAAAACCCCTAACAGTTTATTGACTTTTATTTTTCTCTCATTTTGCTTTTATTGATAACCTATCAGGAATATCTCTGGGCTTTATTTTCAGTTATCCTGGGTCAAACTGTTGTCCTGTTGCCATTTTGAAGCCTTGAGAACCAGGCTGTGGCTCGTGCTCATCTGTAGCCACCTTTTTCTTCAGGCCAGCAACTGACACCCAGCAGTCCTCATCCTTCCACCAGGCCAGGCTGGGGAGGAGTCCCTGGAATGAGTCACTTGAGGATTATTTTAACCAGGCTGAAGCTCCTC
Organism: Lanius ludovicianus; assembly: GCA_013397235.1. Lineage (NCBI taxonomy): Eukaryota > Metazoa > Chordata > Aves > Passeriformes > Laniidae > Lanius > Lanius ludovicianus. The sequence continues at coordinate 237,844 of VYXG01011643.1, read as the reverse complement.
CCAGAAGAATTAACAGCACTAAGTTGGAGCAGCAATGATGTACTTCAAGTACCTTCAGGTATTCCATGTCTTAGGGCAGCAGTTTTTTCACCTAATTTCCCAGTCCAGATGATCTCACCCCAGGATGAGGGTGCAGATGGCTGCTCCAACCATAAATAAATTCAAGCTGTAATTGCAGCCCTCACTAATTCTTATTATCAGCCTGTTGTGACTTCACCACGGCATTTTCTCAGATGCAGTTGGATTATTTAGGACATTCTCTAAACAGGTTTTTAGAGCCCACCAGTTGTTTGTCAGAACTTAACCAGCCCAAGTTCTTTCTGCTTAAATCGAGCCAGTGCTCCCTTGCCATTGGAGCTCCTTGGGCTTAGGGAGAAAAGGGGTAATCAGGAGCTCTGAAAACAGCCTGGACTGTGTTTCCTGGCTGGCAGGGAGCACACACTCCTTCCATCTCCTGGAGCTCTCTAAATGCCTGTTTCCTCCTGTTCTTTGCATGGCTGTTTATGTAGGACATTGATAGGAAGCACAATGGGCTTTGTCTCTCAATGAAGGTCACATGCACACGTGCATTTCATTTTCAATGGTAAAAAATTTCAAATTGCTTCTTAACAAAATATTTTAGTGAGCTAACAGGAAAGGACAGGAGCAAATGTACAGAGCTGTGCTGCTCCAAATCAAAAGCAGGGCTTTTCAAAAATTATTCCTTGTAATGTCTCTCTTTTCCCATCCAGTTACTTTCTGTTTTTACATTCCTTGGCTGTGGGTTGCTGCTTCGGTAGTCTGAGCATGCAAAAATTCAGGCTTTTGTGTAACTTCAGTCTTTGGCACTGGGATGTTTGACTTTTGCAAGATCTCAGCAGAATGATTCATTGTTTGATTTGTTGGTGAAATACTCCTCTGCACTACAGAAGTAGGAAAGGGGAGACGTTAAACTGGAGCTCTGTAGCTTTTTCCTTAATTTCTCTTTTGGTCTTCATGGTCTTCTGCTGGTCTCCATTCATCTCTCAGAAGCTGCAGGTGGTGCATCCTGCCCTGCAAGGTTTGAGGGGTGTGAAGTCTCGTTGCTGGAATGCTTTGGTTTCCCCAATCAAACTGAAGCTAAAGCTGCCTGGAGCAGAGCTGCTGGAATTGTTTCCTCATCGTGGCAGGGAAGGCAGGAAGACAGGCAAGGAGGAAGGAGAGAAGCTTCCATGTTTGCTGCTCTGAAAGCATTTGGACTCTGAGTTTTGGCAACTTTTGGAGTCCTTTCTCTCCTCTTTCTTTTTCCTTCTTCCTTTTCTCCCCACATCCCAGTGCCACAGCCTCCCCGAGGCTCCCAGTGACACCCACGTTCATTTCCAGTGACAGACTTCCCCCAAATTACTGGGCAGGAACTCTCTAGAGCAGGCACGATTTTCCTTGAGGTTTTTGCTTTGTCTGCGAGCGTCTTTATTTTCATTTCGTGCTTCCAAGGCTGACTTTTATCCAGTAATTCCGTAGGTGTTGCCACTTCCTCAGGAACCTGTGACTCAGGCGACGTTTAAATGCCATGACATCACCGGCAGCTCCCCCTGGAATTGCTGCTTTCCTAAATAGGGCTCTTGGCTCTGCTTTGAGGTTTTTTTGTGCGAGAGAGGGGAGGGATGAGGGGGTTTAATGACTTAAGGCAGCCCTGCCATCCCGAGGATCCAGGTTTTAGCCTTTTGAATTGCTGAAATTGCCAATGGTACTTAAAATGGGAGAGCCCTATTTATACATTAGCTATTTATGAATGAAATCATTGTAATTGGGCCTTTGTAGGGGTTCTACTGTTGTAAGTCAGGCTTAATTCACTCCTGGTGTGGAGAGGGGAGCAGCTGAGGGGAGGAAAGGTCTGAGCATCGTTTTCCATTGTTCTTTTGGAAGCAGTGCAAACAAAAGGTGTCTTCTCCCACTCGTGGGCAGTGTTCAGTGGCTCTCCCAGCAGCACAGCAGCTCCAGGGTAGATCCCAGAGCTTCCTTCGCAGGGACAGCTCTGAGTGCTTGGCTGGGTCAGGAGGAGCTGGAGCAGCTCTGGGGCTGGGCAGGGTGTCCCCAAAGGCAGCAGTGGCAGCAGCAGGGCCTGTGGGGGGGACAAGCAGCTGCTGCAGCTGTTTCCTGCTTGGCCAGCAGCCCTTGGCCACGTCACTGCAAGCAGGACCTGGCTGGGGAATGCTGAGAGGAGTCATGTCAGGAATTCTGGCCATGGGAGGAATGCGAGGAGCGGCGTGTCTGTCTGGGTCAGGGCTCAGGGTGTTCCTGGGCAGGCTCTCAGCCTGGTGGGTTGGTTGTTACTGTGCAGAGAAAGGATCCCTTTGTTTGGCCTTTGGTGTGATGGGGCAGGTTTGGAGCTCTGCAGGAAGCCCTGCAGCAGAGCCTTCGGGGGGGCTCTGGCTGGGCTGGGCTCTCACCGAGCAGGCAGAGCCTCTGTGGTGGCATTTAAAGGAGAACTCAGAGAGAAGTGAGGTCAGGGGCTGCTCTAGCCAATGGGCTTTCTTCCAGTGATGTAAAAATCTGGCACTATTGCGAATTGAAGTTACTTTTCAGATGACACATTTGACCAAAGCTCTAAAAAAAGTTTCTGTATCTCTACTTTTTCTGATAATTTTTTTTTAATTCATCTTCCTAAAGTTGCTGCTGAGTTTCCCTTGGGTTCTTTATTTTCTAAATTACCTTTTAAATGGCTTTTAATGAAAAGCTCTCACTCAAGTCCCACCCAGTGGCTATTGGATTTATCCTATTGATCCCAGTGATTCATCATTATTGGCACCAAGTTGGGGACACTGAGCTGTAGGTGGTGTGAATGTGATAACCCCACAATTATTTGGTTACACAAAAACAATTTGAAAACATTTGCTGTTGCATGTCTCTTGCATGCATTTAGGCTCTATTTGTGATTTTTCCTTGGGCAGTAGTTAGGATGAGTGAGCTGTAACTTCTGCCCTGTGGACTCAGTTGAGTTTAGCAACACTACAAACTTAAGCCAGGCTTCTTTGAGCCTGGATTTGCCAGGGAGGGATGGAGCAGGTCACTGGTGCATGGCCAGCCTTGTGCTGTGGCTGGACAGATTCATTCCCAGCCACGATGGTATCTGTTAATCTCTTTTCCTGTGGATAGTATTTGAAAATGTCATTAAGAGATTCAAAGAGAGAACTTTAAGATAGCAATTCTTGAAAGTCCTCTGGGAGCAGAGAAAAACAAAATACCTGTTGATGTGAGACACTGGAAAAGAATGGGACTCAAATGTCACCAGGGTGTCAGGAGGGGCTGACACTCAGGACATGGGGACGTGCAGCACAACATGTTCCAGAATATGACCAAAGCACTGCTTTAAAATTATTCTGTTGCTGTAGTGGTAGGTGATTGTGACTTCAGAAATTTTCTAAGCCAAGGTGTTACATTCCAGCTTTCACAGTTTGGAGTGTAATGTCATTAATTACTGGGTTTTTAAAAACACTGCTGGTTTAAAGCACCTCTGTCCTCTCTGTCATAGCCATGGAAGGTGGACCCAGGCAGAATTCCCTGGGCTGTGTGAGCCAAGCAAAGCCCCTGAGAGTCTGAGTTAGCTCAGAGGAGACTGGCAGAGTGAGGGCTTGGTGTAGAGCAAGACCAGCCTCAGTGGAGCCAGCTGGGAGAATAAACAGTGCAGATTCTGGAGGTGCTGCAGCTCTGCCTCACCTCTAGCTCTGCTAATGCCTTGTAGCTGAATTTGGACAACTTGTCCAGGAGTGGTTACTGGAATTCATTTGCCTCAATGTTTGGATGCCCAGCTTGAGGTGCTTGAGCCAAGTTTTGATGGTGTCTTGAACTGGGTTTCAGAGTTCTGAGAGAAGTCTGATATCAAATGTAATGACAATCGTACAATAAGCATGTATTTTTAAAACTTACCTGTGTAAAAGAGGATTAAATAAATCTGTTCTTCACTTTTAACTGCTCTCTGTTCCAGTTTGGCTCTTTCTTACAGGTGGGTTCTGGGCTTTGTGTAACAAATCAGCTGAAATAGAGAGGAATCACCAAAGAGCTTTGCTATTCTGATGGAAAAGAAACAACAGAAAAGGAAATGTTATTTGAATGCTGTTTTTAAAAGGAGTTTCTGGTTTTGAGGCTTGTGCTGTTTGTTACCCATCTGAGTGCCAGAAGCTTGACTTTCTCTCCCAGTAAGTGATCTCAAAGGGGTTCAGATCCACGCTCAGCCTGGGTCAGCCCAGCTGGAACTGGGGCTGATAGAGCTCAGCAGCCCAGGCTGAGAGTGGCAGGAAATGTTGGCTGTGTCCTCCCAGGCCTGCACTGACATTTACAGTTCCTGTCCCCAGGAACCAAAGCTTTGGATTCCTTTGGTGTGCCTTGACTTTGGTAATGGTGCAGAATTAAGAAGCAAGGAAGAATTGGGATGGGTTTTCTCAAAATGTCGTTAATTAACAAGCATTTCTTGATGAATTAGAATCATAAATATACTCCAGAAGAGGAAAGAAAAAAGGGGTTTTGTCCACTCCTGAGTGAACTACAGAGCAGCGTTCACAAACTAAGTACACACTGTAAATAAGTTGCCATGACCCATAATTTGTTGGGCTATCCAGTGGTGTTAGTGATATTTTTGTGTTTTACAAACCTTTCCAAGTGTTGTCATTGGCTCTTTTCCCCATTAAACTTTTCATTAAAAAAAAAAGGTACAAATCTTCCATTATGAGAGAAGAGCACATGAACTGAAAAAACCTTCGACAGCCTCACCCTCTGCCCCAAATCTCTGTTGTAGTGAAGCTCCAGCATTTCTTTTGTTGTACCATGTTAATGTTTTCCTTCCCTCTCTTGCTCTAGATGGCAGATATGAAAGGGCAGAAGAGGAGGAACCTGGAGGAGAACCAGGAAAAGCAGCTGGATGGAGCCTGGCTGGCCCAGGGCTGCCCCAGTTTGGGAGCTTTCCCAGTAGAGGTACTGTCACTGGTTTGGGGAGCTGCCACTCCTCAGGGCTCCAGTTCATCTCCCTGGCTGCTGACAGGCATTGGCACATCCCCTTTTCTGGCCAGGGTTTGTCTCTGAGGAGTTCTCCTGAGGTTCAGCATCCATTTTGTCCTTTTGAGGGGCTCCCACCCTGTTGTGGGGTTTGTGCACTTTTGTGGAACTGCAGGTAACTGTGGCTGCAAGGCCTCAGAGGGTCCCACAGGCAGTACAGGTCACCCAGCCAGCTTTCACCTGCTCTTTGGCAGAAATTAAGTGCTATTTCTCTCTTGTCACCCAGCTCCTCTGGTGCTCTCAGCAAGGGCAGGAATGCTGTTGGGAGTTTGTACCTCCAGAGCAATGAAAGCAATAGATTTGCTTAAGCAGCCTCCTCACCCACAAGCTAAATAAATAAATACGATCTGGCAGCATCACTGTGTGATCTTGTACCTCAGTGAACAATCCCTGTGCTCCCTGAACACCATCCTGTGTGGGAGTTCCTGCAGTGTTTGGGTTTGAGGTCGTAGTGGAGCTGATTCCCACTTTGGGGATGCAGAGCTAAGCAGTGGAGGTTTCCTGAGGGGGGAATCTTTGCTTTTCCCCAATCTGCCTCTCTGGGTAAATTGCAGCTTTCTCAACTCTCAAAATGTTGCTGCTCTCCCAGCACTGGGGTTTGTTGTTTTGTGTTGCTCCAATTCCCAAGGATCTGTTTCCTTTTTTCTTTAATTTAAAACCGAACCCATCTGTTTTGTGGCTGTGTAGAAAAGTCTTGAAAATGTGAAGCTGAATGGCTCAAGAACAGAATGAATTCCAAATGTCATTATTTAGAATAACCTGATTTTAATTTTGCTCCTGCAGAATTCGGGTGAAATATTTTCTGAGTTTTGGGACTGCATAACACAGTTGTGAGATATCAGTGTTACAATTGATCCCATGATTTATAACCAAAATAACTGATGGCAAGAAAGCTTTCCAGGCACTGCAGCGCTTTGATGATGTTCTGTTTGTTGTCCCTGGGTGTCTGTGCAGGGCAAACAGCCACACAGCAGTGGAGATTTGTGCAAGTAATAGAAAAGCAATGGTCTGTGTCTGTTCTTTAGCATCAGAAAGGCAGAAAACCAATTTTTGAATGGCTGGGGAGTTGTGTAAAGAAATCTCAAAGTCCAGAATGATGTGTGAGCTAATTTAGCTGTGCTGGTAAAATGGACATTTCTCTGAAGGGAAAATCCATGTAATTTGCTTTGGGGAGGTATCCCAGAAGGCCAGAATGGAGAGAAGATGGGATCTGCCATGGGGCAATGTTAAAAGGAACCAACTTTTCATCTAAATAGAGAATATTTCCTGCCTTCACTGGTTTCTCTTTAATGATCTCTAATGGGTGGATGTGTATTGACTTTAATCCTCAGCCTTTGCCCAGGCATTGTTCACATTTCCTGTGAGAATTGGTAGGAGCAAAACTGCCTCCAGTTCAGCTGCAACGGGGCAGAGCAGGGGGAGAATCCCACACTCCTCTTTGCTGCATTTCCAGGCAGAAATTGTTTATTTGTTGGATTAATCACTCAAAGTTACAGACATGTCAGCAAAGTCATGATTTGATTTACTGCTGCTGATTTTGCATCACCCTGAAAGGTCAGAGCTTGACTCACAGGCTGCCATTTGTAAGCCTGGCAGCAACCAAAGCAGCTTTTGCTGTTGTGAGGAAATCTGTTGAAAATCCTTATAACAAGCCCTGGGATCCCACCATGCTCTGTGGGTGGTGGCTTTGCCATTCTTGGTTTTTTCTTCATTTTCCCACCTGAAAACTCCCTGTTGGAGTTAATGACATTAATTACAGTGCCCAGACCGGGGAGCTGGAGGCTGAATTAGCTGTCAGAGGAGGGGAGCAAAACAAAGAGCTCTGAAATAGGACAATTTAGGCTCAAGTGCATTTTACCTTTATATGGTTGATGATTCTGAGCCCTGTTCTTAGGCTGTATTCAGCTAATCACACCTTTATTGCAACAAAGAAAATGTCTTGAGTGCTTTTAGATGTTATTTTCCTCTGGACACTTTCCTGATGTATCCTTGCAAAAGTGAATTATGTACCTCTGTGTGACTGTGTTTTAGGGGGGAAATGAGAATAGTGCTTACTTTCTAAGAACTAGGTCTGCTGGTCTCTGCTGTTACTTTAGTAATTGGACTTTCAGGTTAATAAGTGACTTCTTTTAATCTTGATTTTCCAGCTCCTGAGGGAAGTATGAGAGCCACTGGGAAGGAGAGATTTACAAGTGACAAAAGGTTGCTATTAAAGGAAAAACCTTCACAGCAGAGGGTGACTTTAATTTTAGCAGCTCTGATTTCGGATGTTTCCTGAGCAGGTGTGTTGTGTCCAGGGATGGAACAGGACACTCTGGAGCAGCCAGGACAGTGCCAGTGACTCCTCACAGCCTGTGACAAAGAAAATTTACACCAACTTCACTCCAGGTATGTCAGGGAAAACAAGAGAAAAGCCTTTGTGGTGCTGTTTGAACACACACACACTTTCTTCTGGGGAATTTGATCAGCTGACATCTTCTGCAGCCTTAGCAGGAGCCCAGGAACTCATCCCTTGGAAGGAAAAGGAAAAGCCCTTGTTTTCATCTGTGAGTAATGTTAGTTCTTTCCACTATTTTCATCTCTGCTTCCCCCCTCAAAAAAAAGGTAAGTGAATATTTGGAGCATGGCAGTGAGAGCAAAGGTTTAGGCTTAGGCCAAGAAATATCTTTTAAAATCTAGTTGAATCATTTTTTTTTCCTCTGAAAGCAAAAAAAAAAATATAAAAGAGCCTTTATTTTTTATACTTCCTTTTAACTACCTAGAACTACTCTAGCCTCAGTGGCATCTTGTGAATATTTTAACCCACAAGCCAGATGTCATTAGCACTGCTCGACCCACAGTATTTTGCTATTTCAGGAAGTAGGAGCTCGGAGGTTTGAGTTTTCCTGCATTAAAAAAGGTAACCTTGATTCCCCACGATAGCAGAGGCTCTCTAGAAGGGCTCTGTGTGCGGAGTATTTCCCCAAACTGAGTAAACAGTTTTAAGATAAGCAGCTTTTTGACTATTAAATGTAGCAGGCATTTGGCTGACACAGCTTCGTGCTGACAGATGCCTTTGTGTCCTTTTGTGATGGAGAGAAGACAGATGTTCTCCCTGGCATTTAAGAAAGCTGCTGCTTAGCAAAATAAAATGTAAAATTAGACTGAACAGTGCAGCAGTGAGCAGTGAAACTGCCTGGGCTGCAAGCAAGAAAAGTTTGAAAGGGTCTCATGTGACTGCAGTGAAATGTGCTCTTGTGGAAGTCAGTAACTGCTTTGTCATTATGTGAAATTAGCCTGTGGAAAAAAGAAATTCTGTTTTTTCCAGCTCTGCTACAATACAAATGCATGCCAGTGTGAATATCCATGTATAACTAATCCCATGCCAACCATTCCCAGCAGAGAAGAATGTCCCTGGCTATCGATGCCCAAGTGCCACAGCAATTAGCAGCTCTAAACCCCTCAGCCTGCCCACTGGTGTCTGCTCAGCTGGGCTCCTGAGCCTTCACAAAGGAAAACAGGAGAATTTCCTATTTCATGGTCCTCAGGAATGGGTGCTGCTGCTGGCTGGGGCTGGAGCCTTCAGCAGGGCACTGTCCCCAAGGAAGGGGCAGCTCAGGGAGGAGCCTGTGCTGGGAATGGTCTGGTGTTTGGCACTGCTCCCACCGTGTGTAACTGCAGCCTGAAAATAAGCAATTAAATTATCTTGGCTGTCTTACACCCAAGAAAGTTCTCGAGGTAGCTGTTCAGAGAGAGGCAGAATGTTCCCATTTAAAGAGAGGTTAACAATTATTCAGATGATAGAGTTTTTAGCAAGAGCCCTTCAGGCATAGAATGTGCTTTATCATACCTTGTAAAATCCAGCTGTGGAATCACTCTGCTAAGGGAAGGGAACATCCCTGGGGCTGTGTCCATTCCAGAGCACGTGGAGCAGGAGGATGCAGAGGGGTTTAAATTTCAAGAAGGATCTAAAGATAGTGTGAACGTTCCCCTGGGCCAAGCCTAAGCGTGCCAGCTCTCAGGAGGGCACAAATAACCCTGGAAATGCTCCTGGGTGGGTCTGGCCCGGGTGTCACGTTAAGAACAGGAGCTGGTGGCAGTGTTTGGATACTGGAGAAGTCTCCATTCACAGGGATCATCCTGAGCAGTGCCACTCCCAGGCTGCTGAGGTTCCTTTAGCCCAGCTGGGCAGGTCAGTGGTCACTGCCCAGGGCCATGGCTTAGTGAGGACACAGCCACCGTGCCCAGGCTGTGCCACTCGAGGTCACACCAGCACTGCCCAGCTCTCTCTGGCCTCGGGATAGATTTGTCTGCAAAGGTAATTTTCACAACCAATCCAGCCTGAAATGGATGAGAACTGCATTCAGGAGAGCCCAGCTCAGTGCTGATGATGTCAGGTCTGCTTTCCAAAACTGAAATGATGGTTGGATTGAAATTATTAAAATTAATGTTTATGTCTAGGGATGAGATTACAAATGCACAGCTGCATTTGCCTCTGATTTAGCTCTCAGAAAAAGATGCCATTACAAATACTGGGGGATTTAATGAAATGTGTGGCTGGGCTGGTTTCTCCAGGCCACGGTGCCATGCCCCTGTGCAGGATTACTGCTTGTGCCAGTTAGAAAAACCCTTTTACCATGCAGAAAACAGAATTTGCTGTAAATTACTGACCTGGAAGATAGTGATGTTCCTTGGAGCCCCCAAAACGTTGGTGCAGGGACATTTTCCTTTTTTCCTAAAGAGAAAGCAGCTCCCCTTGGAGAGCAACTTGTGGGGTGTGTTGTCCTTGGCCTCCCTCCCACACACCCTCACACCATGGATTTGGGCTTCTTTCCACAGGTATTTGGAGAGGGATGTGTTTCAGATGTGTTAAAGCAATCCTGCTGGAAGTGTTGGCATGGAATGTCCCTCATGCCACACCTGCCATGTGTTCAAACCCTGCAGACCAACAGCAACTTTGTGTCTCGTTCCTCTTAGGGCTCCTTTTTTTTCTTGCATTTTGGATATTTTTGTGTTTTATACTCTAATGCACTGAGTGTTGAAAGCTCTCTGCAGGTTTTGGTTCACTGGGATTTCTCAAACTCAGGTAATTACAACTACTTTTTTTAAGGATTAACCATCTCCAGTGCCATTGGAATGCTGCTCACCCAGAACAGAGAACAAAATACAAAATGCTGTCTTCTCCAGGGAGGGACTCCTGTTCTCTAGGTGACCCTGCAAGAAGCTGAGGGACAAACAAAATGCCAGAAAATTGGTCTTTTCACAACCAGAACCGCAGGAGCAGCTGCTTGCCACACCAGTCCAGGTGAGCTCCTCCACGCCCAGCACGGCTGCTGGGGCAGCCACAGCCTTTTCTAGTCCTGTAAAGGGTTTGTTGGCAAACTCTTGTAGGGAAACCACCCCCCTGAACCCCAAACTGAGGCTGGGGCAGCCCCAGCAGTGGGGTTATGGTCCTAAAACAGGTAAGGGATCCTTGGAAGGAAAGCAGGACGGGGCCAGAGGTTTGCTCACGAAGCACAGACACCAATCCCTCTCCCACCAGGCACTACAGAGGCTTAGGAACACACCTGTGATTTAAGAGCACTTTATTGTTCTTTAAGGCTACTTTTAAGTACAAAAAAAAAAGATGGCCTGCCAAACCTTTTTTTTTTTTTTTTTTTCCAGGTGAAACAAGGCCACAAAAGAATGGTATATTACAGATTTACAAACACAGAGAGAATCTTTCAAACTGAACTGTAGAGAACCTGGCTCTGTGAAGAAACTTCACCACATCTTGTGATGGTGAGTTCAGTTAAGTGTCCTTCCACCTCCCCCCAACCCTTTGGCTTTCGTGACATTGTTGTGTCCAGTATCTGTTTTACTGGACATAGCACGTTAAATTGTTATTGCCCTCAAATCCATTTACCTATCTCAGATAAGTAAATGTAACCTTGTAAAACAGCTATTATTGAAAATATTAGCTTTAAAAACATTATCTTATTTGTGTTTACAAAGAAATAGAGGAGTCACATTTTCCACAGAGTCCATCTACAGTATTAGTATTGACTGTTATACTGCTCAGTAGCCTGTAGCAATAACAAACAAGTGGCTATTAATGCTAATGCAGTGTCCTCATAGAATAACTGTGTTCCTGCACTTTTACTGTATTACAGACAAATCTACAACAACAAAAAAAAAAAAAGATCAACTTTTTTCTCCAAAAAAAAAAAAAAAAAAAAAAATCAACTTTTTTTTCCAAAAAAAAAAAAAAAAAAAAAAATCAACTTTTTTTTCCAAAAAAAAAAAAAAAAAAAAAGAATGATTACAATAAAGGAAAGGGAAAAATTAAATAGCTACATATCATTAACAAATTAATTGTTCCTCAAAAAATACCTACAAATTTCTCTGTACATTCTTTACGCACAGCGTAACGATGGTCTTAAAGTTACCTATATAAAAAAAGTGTTCTTTTAACAATCTCCTACAGAGAGTAGGGTACTGAATGCCAAAGCAAGGAAGCGTTGACTACCCAGTAAGATGGTAGTGAAATGTGTAAAACTGGGGGGCTTAGGTGTTGGGTTGGTTTTTTGTGGGTTTTTTTTTTTCCTTTTTTTAAAGAAAACTGAGCAGCCACCTTCTCACCAAGAGTAAGAGCCAATCTCCTGCTCTCTTTCTACCCTGCACCTTTTCCAAATTAAATAGCTTAACTTTAAAAAAAAAAAAAAAAAAAAAAACAAGAAAAAGCAAAAAATAGAAGCCACACTGGACCCAATACTGTAATGTAGTCCATAATACATCACGTGGAGTTCATCTTCCAACCAGTTCTCACTTCCTACACGGAGCCCATCCTTTCTGGGGGCCCAGTATAAAAACCAAGCCCTAGCTGCAAGTGTCCTGGGAAGATGGAATGTAGGGGGGGAGAGCAGTTACACTTAACAAGGAGAAGAGAAGCTCTTAGCACTAGCACAGCTGTGGTTTTATGCCTGCCTCTACTGCCTAATTTCTAGTTAGTAGCTATTAATATAGCAAATGATAATAAATGCAGTAATACCTGTATAAAGTCCCTACTGGAGGAATGTATGCTGCGACTTGGCCTAGGCTGATGGATAGGCTTAAAAAAAACATAAAATTAAAACTAAACCGCCTGAAAGATCACCTTTCACAAAGTGTAACAATCTGTTGTCCAGCCAAGCTCCGTAAGGGTAGCAGTTCCTGCAGCTAGTTCAGGGTGGATTACACAGACTGGGGGGTGGGAAGCAGATCCCTGTGAAGCAGCAGTGCTGCACGAGGCCTGTCCTGAGCTGCCCTCGCTGCTGCTGCTGCTGCCACTAAAGTGAATAGCAAATACAAATATCATAGAGTACAACTGTACCAGCAGTAAGTATATCTAGGGTTGTTACTGACAAAAATAAACTAATTCTGAAGAGAAGCTAATAAGTATTATGATTCTTACTGTCTATACATTAATAGATACCAGCTATTTTTCATAAAACATGCATCGTTAAGCACTATGGAATCCTCCAACCTCAGCTCTAGTCTAACAAACTGCAGTGTTTAGGAAAAAAATGCCCGTGGTTCTGTAAATTATGCAGTCCAGTTGCAAGCACTAAGCACCTGAAATCTAAAGAGAGAAAGACCTATAACCTGTATGAGACTTCCCCTTCCAAAGCTGTTTTGCTCGAAGAAAAATCAAACTGATAGAAATGTCATCCTTAAACCCTTTTTTCAGCAGTTTGCCCTCAAAATATTAGCCTCTTCCAGAAAGTTGCTGTGCAACTTCAGTCCTCCTCCAATAGTGCAAATCATACATGACAGTTCTTTTCAAGTATATACATACAAAATTACTTCACAGAGGGAAAAAAAAAAGGCAATGTAAGCAAACCAGACAAATTCTAGTCTTGAGAAGCTAAGAAAAGCAAAAAAAAAGCACTTGGGTCAACCAACTAAGTGAAATGGCTTTTGTGGATTAGTGTGCATTATTCTTTTTAAGGGGCAGCAGATTTGCATCAGAGGTTTCTTTGGTAATTGAGGCAGGAAAAAAAAAGGATGCTACATCATATGAATCTTTATGAAATAGTTCCTGCTATCGTCTTTAAGGGCACCCTTTTACAAAAAAAAACCAACAACAAAAGTGAGTACACAAAAACATGTGTCAAAAACTAACCTCCCCTCCCCCACCACTATTTAAGCACTGCTCCAAGCTCAGTCAAACCATGCAAATCCACGATGGGAAGGGGCCTGTCCTCAGGAGACCACGGAGGGCGAGTGATTGTGGTTGACCATGTGGGAGGAAGGGGACGCCTGGCCCCGCCGCGACGCCGACTCGGGGCTGCCGGCCACCCCGTCCTTGGCAGCCTTGAGCTGCAGCCACGTGTCCCCCAGTGCTTTGGCAAAGTGGTCATCCACTGACCCTGTGATGGACACCGAGTTTGCCACCGGCTCAGGCTCCTTGTAGTTCTTGCCGAGGCTCCTGCGGAAGTGCTCCTCCACCACGGGGTCACAGGCAGTGGTGGCTGTGGGGACAGGAGGCAGAGGAGGAGTTAAAAGGCTGGCACTGAGTGCTGCACTCACACCCTGCACCTTGATCCTGTTCTCTGTCACAGGATCTTGGAATAGCGTGGGGTGGAAGGACCTTAAAGCTCATCCAGTGGCACCCCTGCCATGGCAGGGACCCCTCCCACTGTCCCGGGCTGCTCCAGCCCCAATGTCCAGCCTGGCCTTGGGCACTGCCAGGGATCCAGGGGCAGCCACAGCTGCTCTGGGCACCCTGTGCCAGGGCCTGCCCACCCTCCCAGGGAACAATTCCTGCCCAAAATCCCACCCAACCCTGCCTTCTGGCAGTGGGAAGCCATTGCCCTTGTCCCATCACTTCAGGCCCTTGTCCAAAGTCTTCTCCAGCTCTCCCAGAGCCCTTTTAGGAATTGGAAGGGCCTTCTCTGCAGGCTGAACACCACCCCCCCTCTCTCCTAGCCTGGCTGCAGAGCAGAAGGGCTCCAACCCTCAAAGCATCTCCCCCTGTAGTGTAATGCCCTGGCACTGCAAATCCCTGGCACTACACGTCCCAGTCACAAAGACAGCTTTCCTTACACCCTTACTGACCTGGGAGTGAAAGCAGTGGGGAGGAAGGAGTTAAAATGAAAGAAAAAGATCCTGGAGTTAAGTATTTTTGCATTTCTGTGACCTGCAACAGGTGAGCATTTATATATAATTGTATTTCTCCCTTAGGCAACCAACAGCTCCAGCTCCAATTCTATGGAAACCTTCTCCCAAAACAATCAGACAGAACTTATATTTAGGCTTAAATGGAATTAATGATGTAAACAGTGGTTTAAAATTGGCTCCCAAGCCTGCTGATAGCAGTCAGGTGTGAGGAGACCTCATCCTAAATTGCAGCATGCCAAAAGCTGAGCTCAGGGTTTCATCTTACTCCACACACTTGTGCTGGGAGCAGTCCGAACTAAATGAATCATGGCCCCTGCATAAGTGCTGTAAGACTATTACAAGAGCCTTAAAAGACAGGTTTTGAACAAGGGCTGTAGTAATTCCTCAGACTGATCATAAGAGCACTGCAGTTTTACAGTTTAGAACCAGTATTTGTGTGTCTCAAAGAGAATTATCTTTCCAAAAATACTTGGAACTGTTGGGATCCATGACACTGCCCCCGTCCTCCAGCAAGGCTTGACTGATCCTAAAATAAACGTGAGTGTCATGCACAGATACCTCCTCACCTGCCAGGAGACAAATCTTTTTTGGAAACATCTACCCCTGTTCCCGTGCCCACTGGTGCAGCTCTCCTGGGACCAGTAGCACCAGTTTGTGAGAAGACTTGTAACATCTGAGATCCTCAAGGATTGATTTCTCCAGGAGTCTAAAGGTCTCCTTCAGCTCCCAGTTCTAGTTATCAACAGCATACTGATCTTTATAAAAATAAATTAAAAAAATACTACTACTAATAAAAATACTTACAATTACCCGACTATGGACTTTAGGTTGCTGCCTGCATCATCCTGGTATTGTTCCATGGACACATCCTGGCTGCTGGAGCCCCACTGCCCTGAGCTTTTGGCAATGCTGCAAGTTAGAGCTCTGCCTCAGCAGGTAAAGGACTTGCAAAGGAAGGGCTGAGCTTCCCCTGTGCTTTCTGTGCAAGGAGAGTGAACAGCACCAGCCCAGGTGTCCCAGCAAGCACTGCCTGAGCGGATTTCATGAACAGTACTAATTGCACAGAAGGCAGAAAGCTAAAGCTCCCTGCTTGGGTTGCTGTAGCAACTGCCCTCCAAAGCTTTTTGTGTTCTCTGTGCAGAGCAGGGTGGAGGGTACAGGCTTTGGAAGGGTATTTGTGGCTGCAGGAAAGATTTTTGTGGCTGCAGCTGAATCACAAGAGGCTCCTGGCTATTGGGAGAGGAGCAAAGCTACAGCTCCTAAAATAAAGCGTGGGGGGATCTGCTGGTCTTGGCTGCTGTTTGTCAGCTGGGCTAAAATAAACATAATGACTTATTGTCTGTGTGGGGTGCTCAGGGATTTTTTTTTGTAAAAAACAAGCTTTTTAAAACAAGAACGCCTCTCTCCCCCTAATTCTGCACTGGTACTTTCTGCTGGGGGCCACAAAGGAGTGTCCATTGTTCCACCTCCTTTTCCCCCTGGTAATAGGGGCACAGCAGAGCCCATCCTGCTGCCCTGGAATGCCAGTGGGGCCAGTGTGGGGTGTGGCACTTACAGCTGGAGGGTCTCCTGTAGGCAGCCCCGGAGCAGGCGCTGTGGGCGATGGGGCAGTGGGACAGGTTGCAGTTCCGGTTGTTGGCAGAAGCACAGGTGATAACAGAGGGACGGTTCTGCAGGGGACACAAGTGTCACACTCAGGCCAGCAGCAGCAGCAATTGAACCCTCTTCATGTTAACCCTCCAAATATTCAGCTGTTTCTTTGATTGAAAATAAAAACCCACCTTGCATTTCCATAGAGGTTCTTGTTAATTCAGTGAACAGAAAAAGGGCAGAGTGAAAGCAAATCTTGATTTACAGTGACTGTTGCAACTTCACAGCCACAGCAATTAAACCCATAAACTATCCACTTCATATTAAACCCCTAAATATCCTGCTGTTTCTCTGATTAACAGTAAAAATCCACATTGCATTTCCCTAGCAATTCTTGCTATTTCAGTGAACAGAAAAAGGGCAGTGTGAAAGCAAATCTTAAAAATGATTTTACAGTGATTGTTGCAACTTCACAGCCACAGCAATTAAACCCATAAACTATCCAATTCATATTAACCTCCCAACTATCCAATATTCTTTGATTAAAATAAAAATCCACATTGCATTTCCCTAGCAATTCTTGCTATTTCAGTGAACAGAAAAAGGGCAGTGTGAAAGCAAATCTTAAAAGTGGTTTTACAGTGATTGTGTCACCTTCACAGAGTTCCATAGGCAGCACTAAATGCCAACACACTGAATGTCTGTTTCATTCTATGGCCACACATCTTTGTCAGGACTCAGAAGGGTTTTTACAGGTATTTGTTGTCTTGGTGTTACAATTTTTGTTCAGAAGTTGCCTTTTCCTAGCCCTACCTCTGTATTCCAGAGTGCATCCTAATCCCACAGGATGTAGGATATGAAGGACTCTGAGCCAGCCTCGACCACAAGTCCTTTCCTGTTGTAATTCACCTTCCAGCGCTACTTAATTAACACCATTGTAATTCTCAGCACATGCAAATTCCCCTAAATGTCTCTTCACAGCTTCATTACAACATCAGAACTGCACCATCTATACTTTGTACTAAATGTAAACATAAAATGCTCATTTCATAGTTGTTTACTGGGGAAATGTTACACTGAAACAAAGCCTTGGGTAAAGAAATGCCCCAGTTTCTCCAGGTGGCTGAAGGGAAATAACATAGGTATTGGAATAAATTTCATATTTGATCATGCAAAGAGTCTATTATACTCAATGCAAATTAATTAGTAAGTCTTCAAAAGATTAACATGATATAATTTAATTTCTTGGCCATTTTACACAATTTTACCCACAAAAAGTCACCTACCCCCATAAAAGGTCAGTGAGGAAGGAGGGAATTTTCCTTCTTTGCTGGTACTTTAGGCAGAGTAAGAGCCAGACCAGTAAAGTGAAAGAGCTGAGCTTTCCAAGGAGGTTGAACACTATTTTTGCCAGGACACAGCAGCAATGAGGTTATTTACACCTTACTGCACTGGCAGCAAAGTAAAAAAACATTAAATAAAGAGAAAAGAATTATTTCATTTTTCTCTAAATTTACATGTGGGAGCATTTATTTTCTACAGGGGCCAGGATTTTGTGCCTCTCTGGTTTATTTTATATTTTAATCTCTTCAAAGGAGTATTTGGACATGCAAGAGGCAGGAAGTAGAGCGAGACAGGTAATAATGTCTCAGAAATGCATGTGCCAACACCTCAAATACCCAAGGGACAGGATAAGGCACCTTGCAGAATCCTCTGCTATGGTTGTGTGTGTACAGAATACAGAAACTTACACAAAAATATTGAGCTAAACTGAGAATTTAGTAACAATCACTAACTACAGCAGCTGAATACCCCTGTCCTGCTGCAAATAAGGCATTTTTGTCCCACCTGTTCATTAAAAACAGAGGAAGATGAAATCTCATTCAACATGGTAAGGTTAAAAAAAACCCAACCCCAAAAACAAGAACTCATCAAACTAGGATTTCTTTTTTTCAGTACATTTTTTGTTATGTATGACTCCTACTCTGTGCTCTTAGCAAGGCCTCACCCCAACATCCTATTTTCCCAGGAAAAATGATTGTAATCTAGTTCAAAATGTCAAAGAGAAGAGAGGGATCCAGGGAAGCAAGAGCCAGTACATAGGCCAGTTTAATTTCTCAGGGCTGCGGCTCATCACAGCTCAACTCTCTTGCTTTGTCTCCCCACTTGTGGGAGGGATAAAAGGGAGTCTGACAAACTGTTCTTGCCTAATCTGCACAGAGATGGCTCAGCTTCAGCACTTCTGCAGCAAAACAACCACCATGTGTGAGATGGCAAACCAAAGGCCAACCAACCAGCAAAAAAACCTTAACAACCACTCCAGCAAATGGAAATAAGGCATAAACTAATCACAAGTAATGGCTTGGCTTTAGGAAAAGTGAATTATTGATGCAACATTGCTCTGATACAACGCAGAGAATGCTTTGGGCTAGCTAAAACTGAGATCATTCCGTGTCAAATGTTCCCTTATGTGTTGTACCCCTTCTTCAGGGTGGAGAGAGCTGGGACAGCGGGGAGGGGACACACAGGGATCACCAGGAGGGGCACAGGTGATGCCCCCAGGCATTGCCTGGCAGGCGCTGAGGCCTCCCCAAACCACCCTCTGAATTCCCAGTTAAAACACATGTTACTCCCAAATAAAACACAGGCATTCCCACGCTTGGGAACATCACAATGAATGTCCCAACGAGCTGTGGGACATTCAGTGTGCCTTTTCAAACCACATCCTGCCTGAGGAGCAGCTTCTCCTCCCAGGCTGTGCCCCAGCAGGAACGATGCCGTACCTGCTGCCGCTCCACGCTGCTCAGGCTGGGGGAGATGCCAACTGTCCTGGCTGCATCCATGCTGTTTTTGGTCAGTGCTAGGGGCTGCTCCATGCTCAGGCTCGGGATGGAGGCGTACAGGTGGTTGGCATGGAGGCTCATGGTGGGGGCAGCCGCCCGCTCGATGGGGCTTCGGCTCCGCTCCCGGTGCTCCTTGCGGTAATCCCCGTTGGCAGTCTTGGTTCTGGCAGGGCACAAAACAGGAGAGAGGCCTTAGTGTTGTTCCAGGCTGTCCTGAGACGTGCCACATTCCGTCAGGAACACGAGGCAGAGCACTTTGCTAGGTGGAATCCCCCAGTGGGATATCCCAAAGAGAAGCCAACCCCCCACATCTGCCAGCTCTGCCAACCAACACCTCTCTTCAGCCCAGAATTTCTTCGGATACTCATGGAGATGCACCAAGGAACAACTTCTTTTTTAAGACCAGACCCCTCCTCATTTACCATGCTATTAATCCCACTCCATCTAACACTGCAATATCCTCTAAAGCATTGCTGAAGCCCAAAGAAAGTTCATTTTACTGAAAAGACATGGCTGGTATCAGCATAAACACAGGGAGTCAAGGCAGGAAGCAAAATTTTCAGAGGAGAAAATGAAGGAAAAGCAAACTACACTGCATTTATCTCAGAATCTTTTAATTACAACTGCTCTTTCAAAGGAGTAATTTCCAGCTACTCCTGAACAGTAAATCCCTGTAGATGTGCTCACACAATGAGTCCATCATTCACTGCAATGAGAAGAAAGCTGGGTTTGTATCTGTTTATGAGGGACTTCAGTTTCCATACAGCAGCAGAATTGTCATTAAAGGCAAGCCAGTGACTCGAGGGAAGAGCAGTTCCCTCATCACCAGGTGAACGTGGTCATCCCCAGCAGCCTGGAGTCACCAGAGCTGGAAGAGCTCCCACAGTGACTGCAGTGACTGGGCCTCAGGGGGGAACTGCAAACTCCAGCTGCAGAAGAAAGCACCAGAGGAGACCACTGGCTCTATGGAAAATAAAAATAACAGGCAGTCTTTGGACCATTCCTGAGTATCAGTGAAATGCCCTCTGTGTCCTGTCTGTGTGTGAAATTCAAGGTGGTTTTCCCCTGGCTTTTTAAAGCCTATCATAGCATATTAATATGCAGGAACAAGCCTTAAAATGCTCTGATGAAAGGCAGAGACAGAAAAGGAATCGATATTCAATGCTGAAGTTACAAGTTCAAACAGTCTATTCCAATGTCTGAGAAAATCTCTCCAAAAGCAAGGCTGAGGGAAAAATGGAGGGAATTTCCCTGCCAATAGAGGGAAATAAGGAGCCCCTAAAACACCCACACGGGGTGTGGGGATGTCCCTTGGTGATCCTGCCCAGCCCTAAATCCTTTAGCCTCAACAACATCCTGTGGTCATGGATTCCAGGCTTTAAGCTAAGTCCTTCTTAAAGTACCTTTTCTTCACAGGCTCTTTTTGTTTCTTTTTAACCTAAAATCCAATGGCTTGGACTGCTCTTGCCCTGACTCTTGAATTAGGAGAGAGACAAAACCATTGCTCCCCTCTCATCATCTTCCTCCCACTTCCAAGTTCATCTCTCCAACAAGCTTTTATTCCAGTAATGCTTTTTTCAAAAAAAACACCTATTCCTGTACCTTTGTCACCTTTGTGGTGACACCACACCTGTCAGGCAAGAGCTAGAAGTGACCTCCTCTCTGGACATGAGGGTCCAGATCTCTGCTGCATTCAGCAACAGCACCTTGGCTGAACTACTCACAATTGTGTGCTATTCCTCAGCTTGCTCAAGAATCACTTGGTTGTGGAGAAATTATTGCTCCTGAATCAAATCTCAGCTCATTTGTTCGTGGCAGACGCTGGGTTAACATGCTGCCAGGCAACCAGTGACTTGGGAAGCTCAGGACACAGGGACTCTGTGCCAAATTCCCCTGGCAGCCTGGGGAGGGCAGAGCCAACAGCATAACAGTTGTAACCCTTTGCATCCCCTGCTCTGCCCCCATCTAAGGCTTGTCCCTTTTCACTAATTACAAATGAGTAGCTGCAGATGAGCAGAATCCACCGGAAAATCCAACCCTGAAGGTTTCACAGCTGGTCCTGTGTGTTCCCCGAGCCCGTTTTGCAGGCTGGATTGGAACAGCAGCTCCCAATTCCCCAGGAATCACTGTCTCAGCACTGTCCCAGCTCAGTTCCAGGAGAATTCAATTGCAGGAGCAGCCTCAGCAGCAAAGTTTGGAATTGCAGTGCTCTGAGCTAATGACAGAGGCAAATTGAGTTAATGGCAGCACAACGGGCTCTATATTTAATGTACAGTAGCTCCTCTTGGATTACAGCATGGAAACAGCTCCTGGACACGAGAATGATCCCACCCCAGCCCTGAGAGCCTCACACACAGCCTGGGCAAAGCCTGGGATATCCTGGGAAACAGCAGCACCAAACCCCACAGCTCAAATCACTGTTGGGCAAATCCTCCTCCTCGGTGCTGCAATGCAGAACCTTTGGTGGCTGCAAGCCAAATTCTCACTTTACAACCAAATATTAGCTGGGCTACTACAATTAAAATTACAATTTGGAAGCTGCAAAACCACCTACAGCTCCAGGAGATACCTACTTTGCACTGTCTCAAAGAAAAAAAATCTCTGCTCAAAATGATTCTGTTTTGTTTTAGTAAGCACAAACTGATTTTCAAAGGAAAAGTTTTGTTTACTCCCCAAAAGATGCTTATGAAATGAAACAAAACATGTACCTACAACAGTCGTTTGGGGTTTTTTGACTCAGAACTCCCTTTTCAACAACTCAGTGTTGCATTTACTGAGGGGGTGGGGCTGTCAAGTGACCACTGATGAACAAACTTACTGAAATTCCCAAGCAAAATAAATTTTCCATTTTACACAACAGTGCTTATTTCACTCATCCTCACTTTAAATGAAGAGTCACAGCCCTAAATATTGTTGAACTGGTAGTTTTTCTGCCAAAAAAACCACCAAACCACCACTACCAACAACATAAACAAACAAAAACCCAATCCTAACAAAAATCATTAACACAGAAAAACCCAACAAAAATCTTCCCTAAAGACTTTTGGAAGAAGGGACCAAAAAACTGGGATCAACTTGTCTCCAGGAACAAGCACAGCAGGCAGACCTTCCCTCAAGACACCTAAAATTATTGTGTTATCTCAGCAATCTCAGCAGACCACACCCCAGGCCTTTCTGTAGGCAAATAATTCACTCTTCCTAAATTAGAACAACTCTTCCGGGCAGGGAACTGCTTATAATCCACTCCCTAAAAATCCCCTCCTCCATTCATCCACCTTCAACTCATACAGTCTCTGGAAAAAAAAATGAAAAACACCTGAAGCTTCTACTTCCACATCAGATATTATTTCTTCTGAGCCCAGCTGGAAATGTTCCAGCACCGTGTAGGACAGTGCCATGAAAGCTCTGCCCTCGTGAAAATACAGCAGCACTTGTGAGCCCCTCCTAGTCACACATAAATAGCAAATCCTACAGATACCTGACCCCTCTTGTCACACAAGTGTAAGATTACTTATAGGGCGTTCATCAATTTCCCATTATTAAGTAATTTAGTTTAGAACGTCACTTAAAAAATTATTTTCTGTGGGACATTTGTTGTTGTTGTTGTTATAATGAGCAGCCATTCTTGTTTTGCTGTTAGACACTGTCTGAAGGGGCAATCAATGCTGGAAGACAATCATATTTCACTGAAGTCCATGAGCTCACACACTCTAGACAAGTTCAGAGATGCCTCTCTCAAGTCAAACCTAAGGGCCCAAATTCACAAAGAAGGATTTCTGACCAAGCTTGAAAAAGAACTTAAAAATATATACTACAAACAAATCCAGCTGTCCAAACACAGCTTTGCCATCCCTGGACTCCACTTTGTCTTAGAAATCAGCATATTTTACTAGCCCTGAGTCCATGGGCAGTGAGGGAGATGCCAGTGCAATTCCAGTGCTTAAAATCCAGCAATTCCCACTAGTGAGCCCAGGGCAGCCCCAGGCACTGGGAGCCATGCCCACCACCCGCCCTCCCTGCTAACACAGGCAGCTCAGCTACTTCCAGGGGTATTTTAGCAAAATTAGACACCATCCCAACCTCCAGTGAATCTCTCCAATCCTTATTAAAAAGCAACAATGGTTTTCCTGCTGCTCCCCAGTGAACCAGAGCCCGCATCCAGCACTTACCAAGCATCGTGTGCTGGCGTGGCTGTCACCAAACCCACGCACATCCCAATGTCCCAGCCCTGCTCAGAGCAGCTCCAAGGCACCCAAAGCCCTCTGTTCCCAGCGTTTTGTGCTGCAGAACCCTCACCCGAGGCTGTTCTGCTCGCTGGCACCGAGAGGGGGGAATTCACACCCGTCCCACAGCAACAGGCGGCCCCTGCCAGCTGCTGCAGGAAAAGGGAAAAAAGAGGCCCAGCAAAGGGGACAGCTCTGCCTGCACTCACTTCCAGCCTGCAGAGCCTTCAGGAACTCTTGCCAAAAGCATTACTGTACCTCCAAGGGAAGAAATGGCAGACGGTTCGCACTCCCTTCCGCAGAACCGGAGCGCTGGCTCGGAATGGGTGTGCACACAAAGAAAAGCACCCCCTTTTCTTCAGACAAACACAATGCAGAGCTTTGCTTCAGAGCAAACTTGCATTTCTGCAACCTAATTCCAATATGACTTGAATATTTGCAGCATCTTTGTAGTATTTGTTTTCCAACATCTTTTACTGTCTTTATTCACAAAGTCTGAAAGAGGGCAGCTGCTTTTGTTAAAGGCTACTTAAGGATTATAACCCACTGATACAGAATATCTGCCCCCCATGATGAGCATCATTTCCTGCCAAACTATCTATCTGCACACATCCATTCTGTTACTGTGAGGTGGGAAAACCAGAATTTAAGGTGGTATTTCAAAATACAATTATATATTTCCAGCGGGAAAAATCCTAAGAGTTCCTTACTTCGAATTTTTTAAGCAATACAAATTCACTGAAAAAAACACAAACAAACAAAAACCCTAACAAAACCTGAAAGTAGCAGCAATTTGCTCTGTCAGCCAATTATCTGAAGTATTCATAACATGAAAAAATACTCTAAGCAGCCCAAAGCCCTTCTGAATGACTGCCATCTGCATTCATAACCCCTTCCCATCCCACTTCATCAGCTTTGTGCTTCCCAGTTCCTTTGAGTAGCCTTTTCCTTTTCTGGCTCAGGACTCCATCCCAAAAAGCCAGCTTGCAGAGATCCTTGTTTTTGTAGGAATCACTCCTGCCACAGAACCTGGGCACCAGATATGGTTTTCTGAGAAAGATAAAGAATATCCTCCCTCAAAGGAAAGACCTTTAAGTCTAAACCATTGAAAAACACTAAACCAAAAAGAAATAGGACAATTTCACATATAAACAAACACAACCCAGACTTTCTGTATTTATTCCCACCAAAACAGGACTTTCAGAACTAAACCTTGGACCAGATAGTTACTTGCAACTGGAATCAAGCAGGAGAACACATTTCACAGTAAAAGAAAGAAATCAATAAGCTGTGAAATGCATAAAGGAGTGTCCCATTACAGCCTGCACCAAGCCCAAATATTCAGATACAGATGGATTTCCCTTCCTGAAGAGCTTTCATATTCACAAGCATGAAAGAATGCAAGAGAACCACATGATGTAAGGCCTCAGCCCAGAGCCAAACCAACAGAACTGAAATCTAAATCTAATGTACAGTAAAATCAATTAACACAATCTCAGATCCTACTCATTTTTCTCACAGGGTTCTTTGGCCACCTTTGCTCCAACACTCACAGGATTGTTTTAAAAGAGAGCACTGGTTGCTTTGTAACAGCAAAACTCAGGGATTGATTGAATTAAAAGCTCTGTCACTGCTGGAACACGTGTGCAGAAACAATGCCAAAGTCACCTACTGCAGCTTACCTGCAATTCAACTGTTTTAGAAAAGGGGGAATAAATCACTCACTAATCTGTCTGCTCTGCACTGCTGCTGCTTTGCTCAGCTCCAAACATATTCCAACTCCAAGCCTACTCCAACTCCTATGGTTAGGTGTTCTTTTGCCTGGCACACCTGATGGCTCGTTCCAAATTTTCATGACTTTTTGAAGAGCCTTTATGTGAGGCCATTCCTGAGACATAAACAACAAAATTTTAACTTATAATAAATATACAGGAAAATTCTGAAATGGTAACTGATGTCATTAATTCTGCTGAGGTAGTTTTAATACAAATTAGCCTGTTAAGGAAATTTAGAACATCAGGAATGGCTCAAAAAGTGGAGTTAGAACAAGAGAAAGCTCCAGCATCAAGAAAATTTAAAACATCATGAATGGCTCAAAAAGTGGAGTTAGAACAAGAGAAAGCTCCAGCATCTCAGTGTTACCACAACAAGAATTGTTTGGGTATAAATGAATATTGCAGTAATCATAAAAAGTTTCCTAAAACACACAGTCATTTCTGGAGAATAAACATAACCCCTTTTCACATCTTCAAAGTTTTGTTTAACTCTTACTAAGTGGGAACCAGCAGCTGAGCTCCCACCAGATCAAACTTACTTTTCAAGAATTGAGGGCAAAAAGTTTTCCCATCAATCCCATCAGGTCAAGAGGAGAAATGTTTTGATCCTCTAAGCTGCATCAGGGCATCTCTGGCTTCCTTGTCCCAACTCCTGCCTAGGAACAGAGCAGTTCTTGGAAAGGAGAGGGGAGAAGGATCCAACCCTTTGAGATTTATCCGACCCAGCCACCTCTCCACAACTCTCTCTTCAAAGAACAACAGTGGCTCCAGCTGCCTCTGGAAAATCCTGCACCACACAGCAGAAAAATGCTCGAGGGAAGAACTGTTTCTTCCAGCTGTGAAGAGCAAATGACAGAAGCTGTGTCTGGGAAGCTGAGGAGGGCCCTGCAGAGGACGTGGTCTGTCTTTGGAGATGCCACTACTGCACTTTGGAGAGCATTTTTTGGATGCCAGTTTCAGCAAAACTGCAAAACTCAGACATATCAAAGCGTGCCAGAAACTCCATCCTACATCTTCCAGCCCAGAACTAAGGTGTCCTTTCTAGCTCAAAAGTAAACTCTGCAGAGGCCACCCCAGAGCCTGGGTGTTTTCAGGTACCTGGGGCAGTCAAACAAAGCAGAGGGAGCCTGTCCATGCTCCCAGCTGGGGAGCAAGGCAGGACACTGCAGGCACTGGGATGAACAGGATGAGAGCTGGAACAGCAAATCACTGCTGGAAGGGAAACTAAAATTATCCCTGCACAAGTCTGAGCTTCTTCAAGTGCTTAAGGCACTTTGGATACTTGGAGGGGAGAACTTCCAGGAGAGCAAATGATAAAAACATGAGGTAAAAGAGACACTCCAAATTTCTAACAAGGAGGAAGGAAAACCTGAATGTAGGGCAAGAGCAAGGAGGCTTCCATGGAAACAGCTCCAAGGGCAGAGGGGTCAGAGGGACAGATTCTGTAAAGGGATTCATTTGTGCCCACTGCAGTGCCCATCCAAATGCCTCTGGCACACATTTCCTCCTGCATGCTACCCATCCATCAGAGGGGTCATGTGCAGCTTTTATAATTCCTTTTGAAGTCAAACTTGGCACGTGCAACAAGCCTTTTATACCCAGTCACTGGAAAATACCATAAAAACTATTTATGATCACCCAGAGAACACCACGGGCCAGTGTCAGGGGGAAGGCTGCACATCAAATGCAGCAGTGGGTCATGGCCCAGGGCACCAGGATCAGCCACGTGCCCTCAGCACTGCCAGGGCATTTCAGTCTCTCCTGCAGGCCCTTGGAAAACTCACTGGTGTCAAACTCAGTGGTGAAACCTGGCAGGGCTGTTAAAGGAAATAAAAAATTCCAGTTATGTTCTCTTAGAGGATTCACTGGGTTGTTCCTTACAATATTTTCTACTTTTTTTAATTTGGGAAAAAATACTTTTGATCATCACTCAATGCTTGTCATGGAACTGTTTTTTTTTTTAAGTGGATAATCAGCCTAAATCCATCCATGAACCCAAAATTCTCACAAGTCTGTGGGATTTTACTTAGTTCCACCACCTAAAAGACTGCATCAGGTTGAATTCTACTGCAGAGGAACAGATTAGCAATTTTCTTCAAATTGGTGATAGGGGAAGACTTAAACAACATGAGCATGGCCAGTTTGTTTGGTAAGAGCTTTAACAACTCAATCCAGCCTCTGAAAATAAGGTCACAGCACTGGAATTAACTGTGCCAAATTGTCAGGAGAAAATGGGACTACACAGCCTTCTCTGCCAGCTTCAGTGGGTCTAATGAGAAAGAGGGAAAAGGGCCTGGGATCCTTAAAGCTTACAAATTATAGTCTCTATCCATCAGATACACAGAGCAGCATTAGCTGATGTGAAGCAGGAAAAGCTGAGAAACTACAATAATTCACTTCCAGACATTTCAAAAATTCCCACAAAAACCCAGGCTCTTTAGGCCTTTAGACCAAGGGTAGTGTTTAAACAACTGGTTTTAAGAAATTAGACTATTTTCACTGGCTGTTTTAAAGAAGGGATAAACATTTCATTAAAAGTTTATTGAAACTGTTTGTAATTGCTAATAAAATCTGAATTACTGAAAACTCTAGAAGCACTATAAATACAGTAACAGCTTCACTGTATATTATACAGCTATTCAGACCAATACAGTAAATTACTTCCTTGAAAAGCTGGTAACCAAATGGACCCCAGCAGGAGCAGCTGAGTGTTTAGAGGGCATTTCTGCAGCTCAGGCACCCCAGCTATCCCCCACACTCTGCAATCAACAGTCTCCTCTCACAGCAGCTTCTGGTTTAAGGGAGACTTAATCAGAAAAGCAAATCACAAGCAAAAGCATTTGGGAATTTCACTCCCTTTTGAAGCTCTTGGTTTGTGAATTGTGACAGTTACTGATTAAAAACCGGTCAAAGGTTTATGAATTCAGCATCGTTTGGGCAGGAGAACATCAGTCGTGTCATGGCCACACTGGGACCCAGCCACACTTAATAACACCACACTGGTGGCTTCACTCCGTGCATGAGCCTCTCACTAAAGACCTGGATTTGATAATCCTTGGGGGTCCTTTCCAACTGGGAATATTCTGTGACCCACCCACACAGGGTCCATCCACAGGGGGCCCAACCCACCTGGGGAGTCAGCCACACCAAGATCCACCCACACTGGGATCCATCTCCTCAGCATTGCCTCTGGATCCACCCACACTGGGATCCATCTCCTCAGCATTGCCTCTGGATCCACCCACACTGGGATCCATCTCCTCAGCATTGCCTCTGGATCCACCCACACTGGGATCCATCTCCTCAGCATTGCCTCTGGATCCACCCACACTGGGATCCATCTCCTCAGCATTGCCTCTGGATCCACCCACACTGGGATCCATCTCCTCAGCATTCCCTCTGGGGAAGGCAATCCCATCACGGGGATCAAACCCTCCAGACCCCAATGGCAGCAAAGCCCTTTTATTCCCCTCCTCTTTCTTTGGGGATAAACCTCAACCCAAGCCAGCCCCAGCCCTGCACAGCCCAGACTCAGGGCATCCCTCAACCCCCAGCCCAGCACTGCTGCCCTGTTGCTCCCACGTTCCCTGGGATCCCTCAGCTTCCTCCCCCAGATCACTGTTTGGGAATTCCATCCCTCTGCCAGCACCTGGCAGCGCTGCAGCAAGGAGTTAAAGCTGCCAGACTGTGCCTGCCATCCCACAACACCAGCACCACCAGCCTGGGGAACAAAACTACTGATCCAACTAGAAATTAATGGAAGGTTTTCTTCCAAACCTTACCCTCACACAGTCATTTGTCTATAGCAACCGTGTCCATAACATTCTCATTCTCAAGAGCACAACTTTCTAGTAAAAGGCACATCTGTCAAACTGCAGGAAACATCTGGGAAAATGGTTAAATAGAAAGAAGTGAGATTAAACCTTTGTTTCCATGGGGTGGGATTTACATCCAGAGTATGTTTGCAAAGGTTTTTCTCTTGCCTCTTGCTGAGATCTTGGGCTTTTGGATTGGTGCTCAATTTCACCCCATGTA
This sequence comes from Lanius ludovicianus, assembly GCA_013397235.1. Taxonomy (NCBI): domain Eukaryota; kingdom Metazoa; phylum Chordata; class Aves; order Passeriformes; family Laniidae; genus Lanius; species Lanius ludovicianus. The sequence continues at coordinate 209,251 of VYXG01011643.1, read as the reverse complement.
GATATAGGATGATTCACACAATGTAAAATATTGCATTTACCCTGGGGTAAAAATCCAACACCAGGGCTTGAGGGATTCCCCATTCCTTTAAGAGCTGGACTCGATGATCCTTGTGGTCCTTTCCAGCTCAGAATATTCTGTGATTCTGTGGTTCCCATTCCATCCCTGAGTGCACAGGACCCCGGATACCTTCCCCAAGCGGGTGATCAAACCCCTCTGTGCAACTCTACCACGGCTTTTCCTCTCCAGAGGCAGCTTGGAGCCCTTGCCCCATCATGGAAGGGTCATGCTCCTCCACCAAAGATGGAAAATGAAAGTGGAAAACACCCTATCAAAGCAGAAATCTGGAGCTGGCTAACAAACCCCTTCTGTCTGCAAGTCAGACACCTGAGCTAACATTGCCTGGTTTTTCAAGTACCTCAACATATACCCAAATTTTGACAGATAGGTCTTTTTGTGAAGTACTGATAAGCTATCAATCAAATTGCTTTTAGCCCCGAAACAAACTTCTCACATGTGCTTCAACTGAAAGGGACTGGAGTGCTTTCTGAAATTCCCCCTTGGCTAAGAACTGCAAAACTCTGTGTTAAATATTAACTCAGATATGGTGGCTCTTTCAAGTCTATCTCTGAAGGTTCAATTTAACATACATTTCTTGAAAACAATTTAAGAATCATTTTGTGCAGTGTGTGATCTCCAGTAATAAATAAGAAAATGTGTCTGATTCACTCCATCATTCAAGCAATACATACAAGAAAAGAAAAAAATAACTTAGGAAAAGCAGTTTGAAACCTGCTCTGTGATCCTGTATCCACTTAATCAACAAGAGCCACATTGCCTCAGCTCCACTGAGGAGTTCAGCTCCAACAGGATTGCTTTGAGAGCCCCAGGTGAGCCCTAAAATCCTTCAAGGGCACATTTGTGCCAAGGACTGGGTGAAGATGCTTCACTCAGCGGATGAGAGACAATTTGGGTGTTCTGTATACTGGGGGTTTTTCCCATCTCCACTTTGTTACAATAAAATGACAGTAAAAACATATTTCTCAACACCACATGAAGTTTGGAACCCAAAGAGCAGCGGTTGCAGCACAGAGCTTCTCTGACAATTCCACACTACCTCTGAGAGCCAGTTCTGCATCTTCTGAAGCCCTGCTGGAGCCAGGTTCCTCCACAACTGGGACATGATTTTCTTTCAATACTTCAGATCTTACTCAAAATTTCTCCCTTTGAGCAACTCTCAGCTTGATGAAGAAGCAGCTGAGCCTGCTTAGAGCAGGAGGTTGGATGAAATGGTCTAACCTGAATTATTCCAGTGTCTTTGAACACAGGTAACTTTTAGGACATGTACTTTTTAAAGGATGCCCCGGTAGTTTCTATCACAGTGTCATTATAATGAGCAAACACCACTGGATATTCATGGTAAAAAACCTGTGGTGTAGGGCAGCTTCAGGAGTGTTTTGGGTGGGACTGACATCATTCTTCAGTGCAACAAAAGTGAAGACACAGCCCAGAATTTGAAGAGTCTGAAACTACCCATCATTAAAGTAACTTATTTGCGTGCAGACCTTTTATTACAAGAAAAAGCCAAATTACAGTTTTCTTGTAATAAAGTTATTATCACACAAACCAAGAGACAACCATCCCCCAGACTTAACAGCTGGGAACATTTTGCTGTAGCAAGATTTTTACACAGACATTATTTGCCACTGCAATCCTAACGCCACCAAACCGAATGGGAACGAGGGGGAAATTCTCAGTGCAACAACAAACTCAACAAACCCCAAACGCCAGCTTGCAGGCTGGTGTTCTGCACACAAGGGAACGGAAATAATGGTCCCCAGATGAATCCCAAAGGACATTTCTTTGGAAGGGCCGGGCGGGCGGCTGTGCCCGCTGGCCGGGCTGGGCACTCTTCGGGCGGCAGGGACAAGGCGGCCTTTGTGTGCCCGGGGAGAGGGGAGGGACAGAGGGAGCAGGGAGGGCGGAAAGCAGCGGCAGAACACGGGAGGGAAGGAGGGAGGCGAAGAAGCCGGCAGGAGAGAGGGAGGAGACAAAAAGGGAGAGAGGGAGCAGGGAATTGGGGAGGAGAGGGGGAAGGAGGGAGGGA
>VYXG01011643.1:184684-207077 GCA_013397235.1 Lanius ludovicianus | reverse complement strand
GGGGAGGAGGGGGGGAAGGAGGGAGGGAGAATGGGAGGAGAGGGGGGGAGAGGCAGGGAAGGAGGAGGGGAGGGAGAGAGGGAAGGAGGGAGAGAGAGAAGGAGAAGAGAGGGAAGGAGAGAGAGGGAAGGAGAGGCAAGGAGGGAGAGGCAGGGAAGGAGGAAGAGAGGGAAGGAGAGAGAGGGAAGGAGGGAGAGAGGGAAGGAAGGAGGGAGGGAAGGAGCGAGAAGAGAGGGAAGGAGAGAGAGGGAAGGAGGGAGAGAGGGAAGGAGAAAGGGAGGGAGAGAAGGAAGGTGAAGGGGAGGGAGAGAGGGAAGGAGCAACAAGAGAGGGAAGGAGCGAGAAGAGAGGGAAGGAGCGAGACAGGGAAGGAGCCCGGGCAGTAGCAGCAGCCCCGTGCCCCCAGCGCTCCCCAGAGGGGTCAGGATGGAGAACTCACCCCTGCAGTACACAGAATTCTCTCATATCATCCTAGTTCCCAATCACTCTGGTGTAAATCACGGTGGGCTTTAGTGAATTCACGGGAAAACCAAGCCATGTTTCAAGCCGAGCCTCGAAACAAGCTCCCTTCTCCTGCACAGAGCACCACGCAGCCAAAAGCACCTCTGACTTCAGCAAGATTTCACTTCAGTGAATGCATTTCAAGTAAAGCACCCGAGGGACACCACCAGAAAGTGTGAAATTCAAATAAGGGAATTCCATATCACCAATATTCCATGTTGCTAGGTTTTAATTTGGAAGTACTTGTTTTTCCCAACTGAGGAGTTTAGGGGCGCTCACAACTTCTACCCCCACAAAAATACAGAGGCTATATAAGAAAGGGAGGCAATGTCACGTGCTGCTTTTTGAAAAATTAATCCACAAGCTCTCATCAAGTATATTTTATTATCCTAACGCTGAGAATTCTCTCCTTTGAAAAACCACCTTTGACAAATTGTTCTTTGCACAGAAATTCCATTACACATTCGAGGACCCTACTAGGCTTGCCAGGGCATTTGATTCACTCTGCTCCAGAGACTGCACTCCAACAGTTGTGTTTTTCCACAATAAAAGTAAACAGACCCAAGCACAACTCACAAATGATACTTCAGGGAATTACACCTGAGCAGGGAATGTCTCAAAGCACTCAGTTTCCAAACAAAAGGCTGACGTAACTGCATTTCTAATAACACATCCAAAGCCTTTAAATGGATTCATTTCCACTGAAGCACACTGGGGAGCTGCTACCTCAGAGTTAAGATCAAATTGCCAACAAAAGGTTCTACCATTTATAATGAACCAAACACAATTCTAGGCCTATTTAATTACTTTCCAACCCCAAGATGCTGGTGTTAAGTGGATGAATACACAACTGCTTCCCACAACACACTTCTCATCTCCCAACCCAAACTCTTAGGACAGATGCACAGGGTTTAAGTAACCAATTTCTACTATTAAACCAGAACATCAGAATCTGAAAAAGAGGGAAAAAGTAAAAAAAAAAATTAAAAAAAATAACTTCATTGGAGGCAGTGGCAGGGAAGTGAGAGTTAAATTCAGAGAATGTTTATAAACTTTCCTGATATATCTGAAATACAGATAATCAGCTATTTCAGATGTATCACAAACATTTGAGTTTTTGTAATATTCCACTGAAAGCATATTTTTGTACGTCCAGATCAAACTTACAAAATAAAGTGGTAAAATAGATGGCCTCATGGATGCTGTTTTAGACTATAACTCATCTGCAGCAGATGGTTTAATTGAAACACATTAGGTCACATGAACTCTGGACAGAAAACCAGAGTTTTTTAGTACAAGAAGATGCATGTTTCATTACAAAATCACAGAAAGAATCTACTGAGCAAAACCATAAAAATGTGTGACACTGGAAAATATTAGACAGCTCTAACATACAGCTCAGGGATCACATGAAATAACTGCCTGCATCTTTTAGTTTTGAGCCTTGGTTGCACATGAGTCCGTGGGTTCAGACTTCATTATTTTTATGGCCTCCGCTGTATAAAGTGTTATAATGTACATAACTGCCAGCTGTGTTTTATTTCATCACTAGAAAATGAGCCTGAAAAAAAAATAAAAATCACACTTCTCTCCCATAAAATTACATAACGTTTCAAAAATGCCATAAATCTCCTCGGCTGTGTCATGCAGCCCCACAAACGCAGTGCCTGGTTCTTTCCAAGCACTCCTGGCCCCAGAGAAAGGCTATAAATAGTTAATTTTTTCGGCGAGAGGAGGAGGTATGCCGTAAAGGAGAAGTGAGCTTTTGTTGTTTTGCATTACTTCAGCGCTGGATTCCCGATTTGTAACAAATTCCAAGGCTGCAGACTGCGGGCCCAGCCTGTGAGTAAGGCGGGGGTGATTTAGGGGCGGACAAAGCCCTGCGCGCACATCTCCCGACTGCGCAGCGGAATGCGCGGAATGCCGGGGCTGCGGGAGCTGAGGCAGCAGCGACAGGAGCGCGGCTCCATCGCTTCCTCCAGGCAGGAATGACAGGAATTCTCCCAGCACTGCCAGCCAGCCTCGCATTCCCAGGACAGCACTTGCTGATTGCCCAACACACGCACCTCGCTCATCAACGCCTTACCTGGCTGGCACATTCCACATCCCACTGTCAGAGCCGCGCAATCCCGGCTGGAATGTTTAGCAACAACTGCCGCTTGCCCAGTTGTCAAGGCAGCCTAAGGAGCAGCTGGCTCAGAGCTCCTGGCCTCAGAAAAATGCAAAGCACTTGTGTTCCTCCTCCTCCTCCTGCCTCCCCACCCCCAGCCACAGAGAGCCTCAGCATCGGGGGAAGTGAAAGCAGCGCCTTGCAAAGAACGAGGCAACGACGCTCCAGAAATCGCAAGGTGAATACGTATGGGGGGCTATAAATAGTTAAGCTGAGCTAATTCCTGTTACTTCACGCTGTACACGAAAACAAAAGAAAACAAGAAAACCCATCTAATCGCGGCGGCTCTTGTGCAGATCTCCCACACAAGCTGGAACAAAGGGAAAAGCCGAGCGCAAAGTTTGAGCCAGGACGCGATTTTAGCACAGCGCAGCGCTCAGTTCCGTGCGGGGACAGACGCGAGCAGAGCACTTACAGATGCGGGTTGAACATCCGACTCATTTTCGAGACGTGGTCGTTTTCACAGTCCAGCTCCTCGTCCCCTTGGTCCATGCTGAGCTTCCTCTTGCTGGGGCTGATGGGCGGGGGGCCCGTGCGGTGGTTGCTGAGCGCGGGGGACACGGGCAGGGGCTGCATTCGGGGCTCCCCTCTCAGCGCCGCTTCACCTGCCCGGGGAGACACACAGAGAGTCAGCATCGCGACAGCGACCATCGCCCGGCCCGGGGAGCGGGCAGGAAAACCCCGGAATTGCCCCGGAATTGCCCCATAACACGTCCCGGAGCGCACACGTGTGCTCGACTGTAGCAGGAAAGGGGCATCGCAAGAGGGGAGCAGAGGCAGCAGGAGATGGGGCAGCTCACCCCGGCTGATCACCCCGGATGCTCACCCCGAATGATCACCCTTGGCTGATCACCCCGGATAATCACCCCGAATGATCACCCCGAATGATCACCCCGAATGATCACCCTTGGCTGATCACCCCGAATGCTCACCCCGAATGATCCCCAAGGCTCAACTAACCCATCTTTGCGACAGCTTTTTCACTCACATTCCCCCCCCCCTCGCCGGCTGCGGTCCCAGCGCCGAGCTGCGATTACCTCACTCTGCAAACCATGACTATTCACAGGGAAATCAGCTTTGTTCCTCTTCTTATGGTCGCTGTTATAAATTCCAGCGCTACACTTCACGTTATAATGCCAAATAGTGCAGATCTAAAACTGAATAAACGCTCAGATTCTCGGATGATTCCCTTTATAAAAAGCTGTCCAAAACANGGGGGGGGGGGGGAAATTGGAACTTGATGATGCAAGTTTTAAGTATGTCCTTAAATGTCTTTCTCTGTACTTTAAAACTGTGTTTGGAGCCACGAACAAAAGAGCACAATTCTTCAGCAGAGGAATCACAGAAATGCTACTTTCCAACGGGTGGCAGACTGAGTAGATGGTAAGTTTTTATAAAATCTAACACTTGCCAGAAAAAGCCATTCCCAGCATACGGGAGCTGTGTATAAATAATTCCTGCAATGATACAGTTGGCTGTGCTCAAACACATGGACAGATCGTTGCTAAGCAGGCATTAAAGCGTGACCACAGCTTTTGCCATCTCAGTTAAATGTCTCACTGCTCCTACAGCCTGAAGCACAGGGCTGCACTTCACCACGGATGGACCGCACTGGAACTCACATCCTCACACCCACAGGTCATTTTTAGACCTCACAGGGATTTAAAGATGTTTAAAAAGTGCTTTTGGGGCTCCATCAGGGGCTTGGAAAGGAGCTAAATTAATCAGGGTTACCTATTCTGGTAATATCCCTGAAATAGCTGCTTTTGCTAGAGTTTAAAATTTGTATTTTTCCTACACTGCCAGAAGCATTTTGTTTTCTACACAGCCATAATTTCCAGACCTAAAATTAGGCCCAAGTTAACTCCATCTAGAGCCCTGAGGTACCTGACAATGGAAATCTTTGTGTGCCACCACACATTTTCACATCATCACCAAGGCAGATGATTTATAAAATGCTGCCTTAATTCCACACACGACAAATAACATTTTGTTGGAAAAAGAAGGAGTGAGGAGAAAACCTCCTGAATGTTTACCAGTAAAAATAAACATTCTGCCAATTTAGTCAGCATAATATAAACGAGCAAATATACGCTGACCTATAATACACCACAAGCCATGATTTCTATTAAAGACTCTGGCACCAAATCTAAATAGGAACTTTCCATCTCAGCTCTAAATAGCAAAAACTGTGCCCTGCTGCAAATGCTCTGGGACAGACATCCAGAGCTCTCCTGTTCCAACCAACCAACCATCAACTGAGAAGCCCCCACAACCACCCCAGTGCCACGAGAGAAGCTTTTATCAACACCACCTCTCATGGAAACTGTCTTGAGATCAGGAAATGTGGGCATTTTTCCTTCAGCCTTTGTATTTTGCCCACAGAAACCCCCACCTCCAGTGTGTTCACATTCTACATTTTCAAAGCAAGCCACATCACAGCAGTTCCTCTCGGGGAGGAATCTCCCTCTCTTCTGTCTTTGAAAAGGAGTAATTTAAGACCAAGGTCAGAAGATAAAGCTTTCAGCCCCTGAGGCTGGAGATTGTGTCCTCCCACCCATGCACCATCCCTCTTCTCCCTGCAGTATCTCCCAGCACTTCTGAGGACTCCAACACAAAATTCCAGGACAGCAGTTCCAAATTCCATGGAGGCACCTAACTCCTACTGACTCCTGAGCAGCTCCTGACAGGAACAATTTAAATGCCCATGTAACACTAACTAGGGTGTTTACAAAACCCCAAAAATCTCTGGACATTGTTCAGTTCAGTAAATTAGAAACTTGCCTTTCTTCCTCAAACAGAACCTGATACTACTCAATTACCAAAATGGGACTTTTTTTATTTCAAAATTTAAAAAATCATTTCTTCTATGTATGGTAACAACAGCATTTACATATTATATATATCCAGACTGAGTATAAAATCTGATAAAAATGCTATTGTATGATGGAAGAAACCTATTTTAAAGAAACTTAGCCAATAAAGGGAGGGCTTCTAATTAAAGCCTATCCAATTTGGTAATGAATTTTGCTGATTATGCAGGGAACACCAAGACCTTCAGCTAAACACAGCGAGGATCTGACCAGCACACCACTGGGCCAGCTGGCCAAAATTAATCAAATTAAGCAAACTTTGAACAGGTGGGAGCAGTGAGAGTCTCTTACGGGACAGTTCAATTTGTACAGCCCATCCTGCCCACTCAGGGCAGGAGAACAGTGCCAAACCACAGTCCAGGTAACAGGGGAAAATCAAGGGAAAGATCTCTTTACATTGTTCAGAGGGATACAATGCATATTCCTCTACTTTTTGCACAGCACCGTGGGTTCTCATGGGGCCTGCACGTTTGATTAGGGCTAAAACTGCTCTTCATTTCAATAGAATTCCTTCCCCACTACTTTCCTCCTTACCAAGCCTGAATTTAAAGCAGAGAGAGAGAAACCACAGAGGAGACTATGGCCCCAAGTGCTGTTTTAGGGACTAGATTTGTCTCCCCCAGCTGACCACACTCCATGGAAACCAGACTCGCATCACACAGCTGGCAAGACAACACTCTGATAAAACAACTGTGTTTTATAAATTCCCCAACTCCAAACTCCAGGCTTCAAAATTCATTACTGTGACGGCTTGTGTCTGCCCTGCAACTGAGAGCAGAGATAGCAAACACATTTATTGTGCCTCTCATAATGCTCCTCTTTGTTTCAGTCAGCAGCTGGTGGAAGGCACTCCAGATCTGCTGCTTTCAGATACTTCTACTTACAACTATTCATACTAGGCCTTTTTTTTTTCCTCCCTCCTCCTCCTTTCTCTCTTTTTTTTTATTAAAACTGTTGGGCAACATGATAAAGCACAGACAAGCTAAACAAAGATAACACCGTGACGTAGTGTCTGCCTATAGAGCAGCTCTGCTCTCACTGACACCAGCCCATGCAGTCAGCAGGAATGTGCTTTATTTTAACCACTTCCCAGCCTCATCTCAAAGTGCTTTGAGCCAACCCATGCAAACTAAAGGTGTGGCAGGCCAGCAGGGCTCTCTGCAGCATGTCCAGCTCTGTTTGCCCTTCTCTGGCCAGCGGGAGCCCCACCGGAACGGCCACGCAAGGCAAACACCACAGCAGCAAAAGGAGTGTTTTCACAAGTGTGCACTGACAGCGAGACACCAAAGGAGTCTGAGATATGTCTGAGAGCTCCAGGAGTCACCAAAGACTGGGGAAAAAAAAAATATACACCTCTCTGGCAGCAAGCTTCCTTCCTGTGACCCAGCGAGTCGGTATGGGCTGCACGGAGCCGGGGCTGCCACATCCTATCCCCCTCCCCATTTCCTCTCCCCCGCTGGCTGCCTTTAATGCAGCAGGTCTGAGCATTAATTACAACCCAGAAATGAAAGGCTTTGTCTTGCCAGCTGAAGATTGACATGATGCAGACCTTAGGTTAGAATAAAAACCTCCTCAAAAGAAAATCCCGTTTTACTTTTCTGTTCTGCCTCTGACAGATGGATTTATCCACAAGAGTTAATTCCTGACAAGTTTATTAACTCTTAGAAAAAAAACAAAAAAAAAACCCCCAAAAAACATTTAAAATTCCTCAGTTGTGGTGTTTGTCATAAGGGTCCTCACCTTTAAGGTCTTGGATTGAATTACCATGACCTCAGGCCATTCTATTGATTAAAAACATGGGCAAGAGCATTTAACAGACTTTAATTAATGGGCATCACACCTTTAATTACCTTTTCCAATACCTGCAGACAAACTCTCATTAGTGAAAGGAGTTGCCTCATGTTCTTAAGGCCAAATTCCCAGGAATGAGTAGTACATGAAGATCTTCAAGGGCAGTTTTTTGTATTGATTCAAGATCAAAATTTACTTTCATGGCATATGCTGAAGAGCCAAGATCTTCACAATAGCAACATAGATGTGAAAAGAATACTATAAAATAAAATTTATTTAATTTTTTATCCCTGTATTCTAAAAATCATTAGGAGATTAAATAACAAATAGATTGGAACGAATTTATAAACTATTGCATGTTTTATTCCACCATGGCAAACACTGGAGCCTGCCTGTGCCAACGTAAATTGGGATAAATGGCATAAAAATTTCAATTCATGCACAAAAAAACAAAATCACATGTTTTGAGATATGAAATACCAAGCAGGGAAGTCACCACAAATTACTCAATTCAACAAGTCATCAAAACAAGTTATCAACAGAGAACTGCAGTGCAGCACCAGAGTCCCTGTGCAGATGTTGGCAGCTGCCTGCTCTGGGTGTTCTTTCACCTCACACTGTACAGTGGGAGAGGACTGATAGCCCTGGCACTGGGGAGTTCCCCAGCAATCAGATCTGTGTGAAACAGGCTGCAGGCAACCTTCAAAACGTGCAGTTCAAGGCAGATTTGCTCCACTTGCTTGACCAAAGACAACGAATTAATCCATTCATGCTCCCCAGGAAGAAACCTTTGGGCACCATGAAAGGCATCCCAAGAAGAATTACAAATTATATTACTTATATCATTGCTGAGCACTTCTGCAACCCCCACTCAGACAAACAAACAAAATCCCTTTCCCAAAAACCAGCATTCTGCACCACTACTTTATTTCTGGGTTGCTTCTACAGAAGATGTGATTTAAGATGAGCCTAAATAAGACTTAATTCTGGGAAGTAGTGTATCAAACCCTGTAAACAGAGTCACAGTAGTCTGCACTTCCTTTAGAGTACATTAAACAGGCCTATCTGGGGAGCATAATAAAACAGCAAACTGCAGAACAACAGAAAATTAAGTATTAATGGCAACAGCCCGATGAAAAAAACACTGCTATGAAATCAGATCTTGGAAATATTCTTTATTATAACTGATAGATTTCTTTCAGCAGCCAACTTACTGATTCCTTTATCTGACACATATTTTACTGCCTTTCTACTATGATAACAAAAAAGCTAATTTAGGAAACCAGAAAGTCACATACACATGTGGAGAAAAATTGGCAAAAAGCCTCCTCTTCTCCTCCGTTTACAAAACACGTGAAAAGCACTTACTCCTGGAACCAAGCTCTGGCTACCACTGTGCAGAGATCTGTACGCCAGAAAACCCATGGCCAAACCCAAAATACAGTGATTAAAGTGACTGCTCTGTGCTGGCTCCTCCAGCTGCCCCTGCCTGCCAAGGAGGGACACGTTTTGCTGCACACTGAAGGCAGGGACATAAAACAGTGACCTCTGCATTCGATCACCTCCACCCACTTTCCCTCCTCTTTCCTTCAAAAGTCTCACAAAGGAGCCAGAATTTGGGACAGCAGCATCCCTGGCAGCCTGCAACAGGCTCACTCGAGGATCCTGCCAAAAATATACTGTTAATCAAAATTAGAAATGATTTCTACTTAGTAGGTCTTGAAAATGCTGTATTGTGTACCAAAAACTACGGTGCAACAGGCAGAAAATGGCAAATTGGCCTCCCCTGAGCCTAAATCACCCTATTTGTGCCTTCAAAGGTAGGGTGAAAAATGGACTACTCATCTTAAATTCTCTCTCATCGCACTGTAAAAGCAGAGCTGAAGAAAATAGCACAGCTACATCGACTGCCTTGGCTGGGGAACTGCCTCAGTTCCACAAACCATTTCACACCTACGTAAGATTAACAAAAAGTCTTTGCTGAAGCTTCAATAATGGCTGAAAAATTCCCTGTGCTCTGCTAAGCAGGTACCAGCTGAGGGAGTCTCCTGGGTAAGGAGGCAGGGATTGATGGCATGGGAGGAAGAAGGGCAGCAGAGCTGCCACAGGGAAAGCAGGACGGAATAAGTTTTAATGCCGTGGTCTGGCAGAGCTCCTTAATATTTCCTCTGTCAAACTGCAGCTTTCACACCTCAGCAGAGTCACTGGGAGGCTGTGTTCAGTTCCAAACCAACAATGAACTCAGGCTTGGGTCTAACTTCAGAGCAGGAGATCACCTCACAAATTTGCAGCTCCCACTTGAAGATAAATGTCCCATTCAGGTAACCCTTACAAAACTCTGAAAGAAGTGTTCTTCTGCTTAGAGTACCTGTACTGGTGCAAACTGTGGCTAAAACAAGATTCCAGTGATCTGGCAGGCAAGATTTGGATGTAATCAATGCTAAACCACACTGATCTCCAGATAAATAACCCCAGGGTTGTTTACAATACTTGTTATCATCAATGTCAGAAGAGGATTTCTCCGTGTTCCAGGCAGAGGCTGGGTTTGTGCTCAAGGAGCAGGGCTGCTCCCCAGGAGCACTCCTTAGAGCCTTTGGGCCAGCTCTGCCAGGAAAAACCTGCATCAACCAGCTCAAGGCAGTTAAAAGGGACTAAAAATTAGCACAGTTATCATTTTGTGTGGGTTCAGAGAAGAACCAAGCTCTGGGCTCAGCCCAGCCAGAGAGTCCAGCCAAGGGCAGCAATTTGGGCATCCCAGACACAGGAGGGGAGAAAAGAAGACAAAGGGAGAAGAATCAGCTACATTTCCACATTCTTTTTTGCTTAGTGAATAGGACACTCCAATTTACTGGACAGCAAAAGACAAGTTTGATAATGTGATTTTATTGAAAATGTAACAACATTATCAATAAAAAAAAATTTGTGAATGAAATATAATTAAGGCAACATGTTGAAGATTTGTTTCCCAGACCAAAGGAGGTTTCAGATCCAGGTGTTCTTTTTTTTTGTCACCCAGTCTGTGAGTCTTAAATGCCTTTGTTACATAAAAGATGGCAAAGCTAAACTGATCAAAGACCAGCCTGTCTTTTAGCTGAAACAATCAAAGCCAGACCTGCCATGTATTTCAGAAGTAAATCAAAGTCACAGCAAGGTCACAACAGAAGGAACTGTTAGACTGGGGGCTAAGGCAATATTTCAGTGCACTAAACCCTACTTTAGAGCAGTATTTTCATGGGATGGCAAAGAGTGACAAATTCAGTTTGTGAAAGCTCAGATTTGAATAATTCCCCCTAAAGAGAAAATATTTACTGCCCTCCCTCTGTTTGTTTGTTAATATTGTTTCTATTAGTGGATACTCAGGTTTAAAACCCCTCCCTGTGCTCTGATGGCTGATACTCCATGGATATGAGCCTGTACCACAAATTAAATTCTGGGCATTCAGTGTCCCTTGTGGATATGAACAGAGTCAGGATGTTCTACAGCAACCAAGCTCCAAACATTAATTCTGAGATGTTCACTTACAATGGGGTCATATTAAAAGTAAATCCAATAAATTGTGCACTCTTTCCTTCATAAGGATTTGAAGCAAATGGTGCGACAGAAAGGTAAGAAGAATATTCCCTTTATTTCAACTGGAGCCTATTTTTAGCAATACTACAAGCTTTTAATTGCACTTTAAAATAAACATGCTCTGAACACCTTTTCTCACATTATTCTCCTTTGCTACATGTGGAAAAATGTGGAACATCAAGAAAATGAGCTTTCTAAAAGAGCTGTGAAATCTGATATTGCGCTTTTCCAGCAATGTTTCTTTTAGTCTCATTTTATTTTTCCCCATATTCCCTATCTGGAAGGTAAAACGGCCCTCAAGAGAGGATAGAAACACTTTAAAATACGAACAGAAAAGCAGATGTATTCAAAATGTTAGCAAAAGCCATGCACAGGTGGGTGCTGCCTCTGGGATGGATCAGGAATAAAGCAGGGTCACTCTGCTGCCTGCAAGCCCTCAGTGCCCACTTCCTGAGGGGATCCCTGGCAGTTGCATCCAAGTGACCAAATTCTCTTCCTAAACCACGGTGAAATGAGGAAAAAACCAATCCCATTTGGCCCTGTGAACACAGGAGAAAGTTGGATTTCCATCTGGTTTTGGTACCTGCTGGCAGCCTCGTGGGCTCCCGTGTGAGGGACACGGAGCCCCTCTGGCCAGAATAGCCAAGATTTTAATCCACTGAGCAGCAGAACAATCCCAACTCATCTCCCACAAGGAACCCATTGTGGAGAACAAAATGCCTTTGTCCTTCAGAAGGGGCTCCAAACTCCCTTCTGCAGAGGGAAGCGAGGGAGCAGTGACAACTGTGCAGGGCACTGGGAATCCTCAGCAAACCACAGCAGCCATTCAGAGGGAAACAAGATGGTCTTTTGACCACGCTCTGGCCATGGAAAATGAGCAGGACGTGCCAGTTCCTCATGAGCAGGGCTTTGCTGAGGCTGAGAGAGGGTCCAGCCACTGCCTCAGACAGGAAAAGAGAGCAAATTCAGCTCAGCACAAGCCCTACAGGGCAGATAAAGAACATTCAGCCCTCTGGATTTTTATTATTCTGAGACACACCTCAACACTCGCTCAGATGCTGCTCTCATGCAGTGTTTTAATAACCAAGAACCTGTGAAGGCACAGAACAGAGCAGCTCATGAGATACAGAGGAAAGGATTCCATCTAACTTCCCCAGGGTTATGGGTGCTGGTATAAAGAAACCTAAAACCTGAAATATCATCCTTGTTCCTGTCAGGACTGCCTTCCAAAACAAACAGGCACACACCACCAACTAAGAAAAAGATGTTAATTCTGTGCCTCTGACATGGCAGTTTTTAATCTTGGGTTGACACACAACTACATTAATTTTACTGGGAAAAAAAAATGGCTATGAAGAGATGTACTTAATTTTAGGGAACCAGAGAGCACAAAAGCTTGAAAACCGTGGCTCCACAAGAAGATTCAGCTGTGCAAAAGCTGGTAGCAGAGAATTAATTCCTTCCCAGAAGGACTGAAGGTGGTGGATGTGAATTCAAACATTCCCCACTCCAAATCCAGTGCTGGGATTGCTGGAGGCTGTCCCAGGGATAAAAGGCAGCCAGGGCCATGGTGCCAGGGGAGGGATGGCAGCCCTGTCCAGCTCAGAGCCTGGCTGTTTATTTCCCAAGCAGGAGGGAGCTTTGTGGGGCCAAGTTGCAGGGTCACTCCAAAGCAGTGCTCTCTCCAAGGAGAAGCTAAGGCAGGGCAGATAGAGGGAGGGATTGTGTTTGCTACCAACAAATTACATGCTGCTGGGCAGCCTTTCTCACAGTTTTCTGGGCACTGAGGACAGGTTTTCCAGAACTCTTGGAAAAGCAAGAACAAGCAGAGGTTCTTGTTTTTGCAGTTATCTTGACAGTCATGGGGTTGGAAGGGGTGCCAAAGTTACACTCTGCAGCTCAAAGACCTGTAATTAGGGCTGCATCTTCCTGCCCTGTACCTACCAGTCCTTAGCCCAAATCTCCCTTTCAACAACAACTCCAGGCTCCTTCCTGATGGATTTCAGAGCAGGAGAAGCAACTCACTCCTGACAAAACCCAGAAAAGAGAGGGAAGTGCAGATGGGTTGGTAAAACAAAGGTAATGAAAAAATGCCATCTGTGTGTTTGTGACTCACCACTCACATCACACCATCCCCACAGGAGCCAAACCTCTCAGTGCATTGCTGTGAGACCATCCCCCAGGGAATTACCTGTTAAATCCTTCCCTGTCTCACCTGAAAAACATTTCTGCACATCTCTACCCCCTTATCACACGTTAGAGAGGTTCCACCCCATAATTAAGCAGGGGCTGTATAAACTGTGAAGCTTTTAAACCCAAACAGCAGTGCTGGGGGCAGTGAGACACTGCATTATTAATTAAAGGGTTTGGAAGCACTGCTTCAGGTCATAAATGGGCTCAGCCTGGCTTGCCCTGCACAAGCACAGCTGGACTGCTGTTTCATTAAGTCTCTGATCCCAACTCATCCTCCAACGAGGATATAAAAATTAACATTCCTTTTATACAACTCAACAGGCTCTGATGAAAAGGAACAGACCTGGGGAGGTCCTGTGGCTCAGACAGGGGAGCTTCAAATTCTTCCCAGCATTGTCTGCAAGGGCTCCTTCCTTTTATCAGCTAAACAGACTCAACCACATCCACTGAAGGAGATTCCATCACCTCAGTTTGGGTGGAGTCCACTACAAAGGGACCAAAGTCACAATATTTTGGTCCAAAAGCTCCTCTTTCCCCTCCATGACTGCTGAACACAAAGCAAGGATCAAGTCCATACAGCAGCAGTCCAAGTCTCATGGTTTTGATCTGTTCAGCTGATTAATCGTGTCTTTTATTTGAACATCTCAAACAGAGAAAAGCGATTTTCTTTAGTAAGAGGTCACTGTAAGGTTTAGCAGCTATGGCAAAATATTCCAACTGAGGCACTTGGAATGCTGCTGTCAGCTTTATCCCAGATTTCTGTGAATTCAACCACTTACAGCTCTTAATTCTCCACTGTAAATAAGGATAACTTTCACTGCTTATTTCACAGGGATGGCTAAAAGTTGAATTAACTTCTGTGAGAGCAAGGATTCTGCAGAGAGGATTCAAAATATATGCAAATGTGAGTATTACAGTGTTTGCTGTCATACTTGTTTCTAAATGCACCAATTGAGAAACACTTGAATTCAAACTGGGCAGTGTTCAATTGACTGTACTGCAAAGAAAAACTCAGAACCTAGCTGTAAAGGCAAGTATAATGTACCTCAAAGCAGTTAAAATCTTAGATACTTGGACTTCTAAGGGTTTTTAAAGAAAGATAGCTCATCACAAAAATAAAAAAAAAATTAAAAAATTAAGTTGAGTTAAATACATGGATTATGTAACATCACCAAGAGAAGCATTTTCGAAGGGACAGAACCCAGCCAAGGCTCTGTAAACATCCCTGCAAATGCTGGAATTCCTATTTTTGCCACCTTTGATAAATAGCTCAGTGTGCTGCCTAGAGTGGGACAAGAGCAGAGTGTTCCCCTCTGGAGCTGCAGCCCTGGCTTTGGAGGGGTCAGCAGGAAAAGTGTGCACGTCAGCATTCCCCCAGCCAGCCCCAGAAGATTTAATTCACACCAACCACAGAGTGGCTGTGAGAGCTCTGAGATGCCACAGCAGGAAAACTGCAGGGTGGGGGTTAAACAAGCACCAAAGCACACCAGATGTCTGGGGAGGACATCTGAAAAAGAGCCAGAGCAGGAGGAAGAATATTAAAAAAAAATAAATATATAATGAAAATCCCCTTCAATGCCATAAATATTTCTACTAAATCCAAGGAACTGGCTGAGTTCAGACTTGTCCTATATGAATCATACAGCACTTCCCTCACCCTGCCTTCGTTTCATGTGTTCTGGATAAAAGCTCCACAAAGGAGGTGTGACAGTTGTGTCCATTTTTTCTGTAGGGTAAGAGCACTTTTTGTTGAGCTGCTTTACAAGATGAATATAAACACAACGACTAAACAGTCCAGTTTTTCTTGGCTAGCTCTTGTGTGGCATTTACTGATCTTCCTAGATCATTCAGATTCATAGAAACAGTTTCCTTTTGCCTGGACAACTTTAATGTTCGTTATAGGGCCATTTAATTACAATTTGCAGAGCATCACAGAGAAAACAGCCCCAATGTTGTAATCTGGAGCCAAGAAACCATAATTTTCTGCTCTGAAAGTGTCCAAACCTGCTATTGTCACAAATATCTTAATTTACTTTCAGGAGTGAGACCTACTAAACATTAGCAATTAAATAATAAAATTGGAAGTCTCAGTACCAATTCTGAAGTGCAACCACAGCACGTTGATGCCATTTGTAAAAGAAGTAAATCCCCACTCATTCCCAAAAGAACAGCAGCTACTCAAAAAGATCCATTTGGCAGCTCTGGGTTTCACTCTTCTCATGCAAAAGATGGCTGGGCACTTTGTAGATTGTACAAAAGCTATTTGCAGTTTGCTGGTCTGGGATTGTGAGTTAAAATATAATAAATGTTCCAAATTGGTTTATATTCCCATACAGCAGTGCCCTTCCTACCCTGGGCAAAAAAAAAGGGGTAGGATTATTTACCAAATCTCTCTCACAACTACAACCCATATTTAAAAGCAAAAAAAAAAGAAAAACCAACCTATTTCTGCATTCTGAGAAATAAATGCTAAGCCTCCCAAAGCAGGAAAGTGCAGTGCTGAGAGGTTTCCATGCTATCTGTCAAATGGGTTTCCAGGAAAAACTACTGCTTTTTAAACACAACCAGTTCCAAACTTTTCCTGGGAGAGCAAATATATTTCCTGGAACCTGCTAGCAACGTTTGGAAGAATAGGAGGAAAGTTATACACTGCAATGGCTGCTTCTCACAGCTGACAGGGAACACTCCAAACTGATGAGGAGTGAAAAGGAACAGGTCTTTAAATAATCAGAGACTCTCCTACCAACAGGAATTAGGAAAGGACAGGAGCCATGGGTTTTATGAGGGAACTGAGCTGGCACCAGCCTGCTGAAGGCAGCTTCCCTTTCACCCTGAGTGCCACAAAGGATGCAATATTCCACTTTATCCCGGATATTACCTGCCTCCATCCATGAACATTGCGTTGGAGAGGAGCTTTTCCTCCAAACCCAAAATGAGGCACAGAGCATCACGTAACATTTTCAGGGGGAAAAGCTGGAGTGCACCAAGGGCTACTGTGTCTGACAAGTTCTTGCTTTTAACAAAGCAACAACAAAGTTTAAAAGGAAAGGAGAAAGAAGTGTTACTTCAAAGAAATCTGATACCAAACAGTGCCATGAAATTTAGGCAAGGAAACATTCTAAACTCTTGTTTAAAAAACAAACTGATACCAACCAGTCCTGTGAAACTTAGATAAGGAATGACTCTAACCTGAGTTTCACTTTTGTCCCCACCACCCATATTTCTGAGATTTAAGGACTGCCACTCCTATTAAAACTAGATCTCTGAAGATCTTTAATGAAATCTCATCACCTCACCAAGGTTTCTGGGTGACTTTTTCTTTGGCTGGAGCCAATGCTGTACCTCAGCCACACCAAGGTTGCACAAGAAGCTGCACTGAGATGTTTCTTAACAAGGAATGACCTTTTCTAAGGGAATGACTGGAGCTGTCTCAGGGGAGGTTTGGGTTGGAGATGAGGGAAAGGTTCTTCCCCCAGAGGGTGCTGGCACTGCCCAGGCTCCCCAGGGAATGGGCACTGAGGCTGCCAGAGCTCCAGGAGCGCTGGGACAGCGCTGCCAGGGATGCCCAGGGGGGGGATTTGGGGTGTCTGTGCTGGGCCAGGAGATGGGCTGGTGGTCCTTGTGGGTCCCTTCCAGCTCAGGATATCCTGTGATTCTGAGAATTAAAGTCCCCCAAGCTCGCCTTACCCTACAACCAGTGCCAGACCACTCCTGCTGTTAAGGCCAAACCTCTTCCAGCTCCAGCCATCTGTGACATGAGGTTTACAAGTGGACAGAGATAACCCTAATTAAGAGCTCAACTGCCTGTTCAGTGCCCTGGAGGATCCCTCTGCCCCCATCCCTCCCAGGACACACACCAGTGCTCCCCGAGCTCCACACACCCCTGAGCCCACTCAGAGGGACAGCAGTGAGAAGGAGAACTCCAAAAAAAGCTGTGAGATGAAGCACTGGGGAACCTCCAGGAGATGCAGAGGGAGCCTGGCAGCACTCGTGGTGTCTGTTCCTGCCCCCCAGCCTCACCCCCCAGCCCTCCCCAAAGGCAGGGACAAACAATGCCCCTGTGTGTGCAGCTCTCCCTGCTCATCTGGGCAGCAATCTCCAGCCAGATGATGCAGAGGCTGCAGGAGAAACTGGCTGGCTTTAGAGAAGGAATTCAACCCCAAACCCCTCATGGTTCTTTAACACTGAGGAAGTATAAAGCCATTTTTGTAAACACTCCTCCAGGAACTTGTGTTCACCACTACCTCACACTATTATCAGTGAGAAATTATAGGCTCTGTCCTGCTGGATTATTGTTAGTGTAAACAACTTTGCTAAATTGCTTGGCACTCTGTCTGCATGCAGCATGTTCAAACTCTGTAGTCTATTCAGCCAAAATCAAATATAAAGGCCCATCTGTATTAAACCTCAAGAAGAAATTAATAGACAACTATTTTCATGCAAAGCAGATATTTAAAAAAGGCAAAGCCAATACATATGGATGAACTTTTTCATTCATAATTTTAGATGCCACACAATGAGGACTGTTGTTTAAGCTTTATTTTTTCTCTAACAGCTCTCCATACAATACGGTGCATTGTTCAAACACTGGAGCAATTTAAGCTTTTTCAATGTCTCCTAAAATCCCTGGATTTATATCCAAAGAGACCTGGCACTGTAACAAATTTGACTTGTGAGTAACAAGTTTCAGCCTTTAAGCAAATTGCTCATTAACACAGAATTCAACTTACTGCTACAAACCTCACTACCTTTTATCTCAGGAAAAAAAATATGCTGCCTATCTTATCTACTGAAAGCTGTGGGATAACACTCTATTATATTTGGGGTTTTAATTTCCTTGTTTGAGTTCTCAGTACAAATGCTGAACTAGCATCCAGGGCGAGAACAACAGAACTCCAGGGGGAAAGAAAAGAAAAAAAAAGTTAAGCATGACCTAAATCTATCCTGCCTTTGATGAACAAGGAAAATAAACTGGATTTTGATGTCAGTACTGAAGAGGATATTCCCAACTTCATGCTAGGAGGAAATGAGTAAGAAAAGCCCAACTGTGAAGCTGGGGCTTTTTGGTTATTTCCTGAAGATGAAAGAGATTGAAAAAGCAAACCCCACAGAATGTTCTATAAATGGGGAACATTCTGTAGGTGCATCTTAATTTTCATGGCTTTGAACAGAAATTTTACACTGCATTACAAATAAGAACACTTAATTCGCCATGAAGGAGATTCTTATCCCATTCTTAGCAGAAGAATAGTGCTAAAATCATTTTATATATTTAGAAAAAAACCCAAACTTTGGAGTTAATAGGAGAAACTGATGTTACAAACACAGAGAAACATGCAAGGTCAGCAGAGAGAGCTGATGGAAACTCTTCTTTAGAACTTAAGAAAACACGTTGCATTTCATGAAAAAGCAAATGAAGTTAGCAGAATCTGTGCCTCTGATAGCAAACATCTGAAGTGGCCTTTTGGGGAAGACAGACACATATTCAGGATGCCTTGCAGTGCCCTGGGAGGACACTCAGCTCTGCAAGCCAAGGAACGCTCCAGCATTACAGGAAGTCAGTGAAATAATTATGTAATATGCCACTAACTAATGAAAGCTGTCCTGAAACCAAAAAGGGGTGTTTTTCTAGAAATCTGGATCCAACCTTCTTCATTAAAAAAAAAAAAAATAAAAAAATCCCAGTCTTCTGGACTGTCCAGAGAATTCTGCATAACTATTTTGAGTGCTCCAAGTCTCGTAACACGCCTGGGGGATTTCTTAGCATCTTATTGCATTTCTTTATGCCTCTCCCAGCACAGCAGTTCCAGCCCTGAGAATGCAGCAATAACCCAGAGCATCTGAAAGTGGGGGAGAGAGAGGAAGGAAGGCAGAAATCTGCCTTCCAACACACCACCATCTGTACACTCCCTGAGCTAAACAACAGAATGAAACAAATCTGCCTGGAGATTGCCCCTCCTCATGCATATTCCGTGGGAAACCAGGAGCCAAAACTGGCTGGACAGCCCTGGAGTCAAAGAGCAGGCTCACCTGTGCTCTGTTTTGTTTAACTCTGAGCACTCCATTACCTCACACACCTGCCTGAGACAGAATGTGGAGCTGGAGTTCAGTGAGTTTCCACCCCAAAACAAGATGCAGCTGCTCCAGCCCTGCATACCTGCCCGGATCAAGTGCCTGTCACTTGATAGGCAGCACTGGGAATGCCAGCCTGCCTCAGAATGGTGCTGCTCCCTGGCCTGTGCACCTCAGCGAGGGCTCCCAGGAGCTTTCTGCTGTCCCTGAGCCCATTAGGAATCAAACAATGATATGAAAGCACTCCTCATTAAACTGGGCAGCAATGGTGAGTAGAAGAATATCAGATGTATTCACAAAGATGAGCATCCAAGGCAACAATTCTCCAATTATTTCTTCTTTTCTTTCCTGTTGCACCAAATATATTACAATATATTGCTTGAAATGGTCGATCACTAATATTACTCATTTTCCATTGGTGAGGACTAAACAATCCCATTTGAATGATTTAAAAATTTTCTTTCACTAGGGAGGGAGACAAAACTCAAATGTCTTCTTTACGCAACTTGTTAAAAAAACCACCGACTCCTTGAAATTCAGATTTTCCTCCAAAAGCATCAGTTGGATTTGAGATTATCATGGGGGCTCAAAACTAGTAATAAGATTAAGAAAACCCTCAAAAGGATACAAACTATCAGTGTAAAACAAACAACCTTTAGGAAAGGAAATGGCTTTATTCTGGGCTTCAGAGTCACAGGCCCCCTCTCAGAAACTCTTCCCCCCATCTCTGGTTATAATCCTTTTCCTGGCTGTTTTAATTACATGAGTGTGCAGAAATTTCCAAGAGGCTAAAAAGGCACCTCTAGAGATCATCTAGAAATCTCATGCTCAAAACCAGTCTCAACCAGCTTGGGATGCTCAGGGCTCCAGTTGGGATTTGAGTATCTCCAAAGGTGGAGACTCCACCTCTGTTCTGGAGAACCTGTGCCAGTGTCATCCCAACCTCACAACAAAAAATAAAAGAAATCCTCCCATGCTCAAGAAAACAGCCAAGCTCACCCACCTGCAGAGCTAAAGCTGCAGCACAGCCTCCCTTCTGAACAGTTCATGGGGAGAACTTCCAGATCTCCCAGCCCAGCAGGACACTTTGCTGCCCACAAGGCAGATCCCATCTATGTTGTCACCATTTCCCCTCTTCCCCCAGAGAGGAAGGCAAAATCAGAAATGTGTTTAATGGCCTAACCAGCACCTGGACACTGTTTCCACACTGGAAACGCCATGGCTGGAGCGTGATCACGACTGGCAGGATTTAGGAACAGAAGATGAGGTTCTTGGCAGGTTCCAGCCCCTCCCAGCCAGGGCAGACTCTCCAGGGCTGGCATTAACTCAGCAGCCTGCAGCTCACAGATAACAAATTGCTATCTGTGACTCTTGCTGGGCAAGAAAACGCAGGACTCCTCTCAGGATGCAAATTACACTCCTCTGCTCCATGGTGAACTGAAGGGTTGCCAAAAAGGCACACGGAGGAAGGACTTTTCCTATTGCTTAGGTACCAACACATCTCTCATGCCCAGGCTGCAGCTGCAAAGCCAATAGTTGCAGAGTAAAACCACCAGTAAACTTCATAAAACACTACTGACATCCCACCAGCAGATCCACCATCTCAAAAAACCAAACCCAAATGCTTCAAGAGAGAACCTAAAGGAGTCAGGAACCCATCGATTTCCTGTGGCCTACAGGCCCATCTGAAATTGCAACCCTGTTTTCCCATCACACTATGTATTTGGATCTTATCCTACATCTTCAAAAATACTTTTCAGGAAGGTATCAATCTATAAGTAGTTCAAGTGTGGCCTTCAATAAATCCTAATTAATCGAGTTTGAAAGGGCATTTTGTTGTCAATAGAGGAACTACTGCAACAGTGTCCCTGGAAAGACAAGATCCATCACTGCTGACACAACTCACTTATAAAATAAATACCATGGCAGAGGCCTGGAAGATCCGTAGGCATCTCTAAAACACCCTTTGAGTTCAGAGCAGATGTTGTCAGTGTTTATACTTTTTAGACCATTGGGATATAAACACCTCACTATAAACACCACTGAAGTTTTGCTTTCCTTTTCTTCATTTTGTGTGTGTTTATTTTAGTGTTAAAAATGTTAACTTCCAGAATAAGGAAAACAGCAACAGATGTCTAACCTAAACAAAAACTGCTCCAGTAGAGTGTGTTCCTTACGCTGGTCTTTTGCTTTTGAGCCATTAAAGCTAAGATCTGGTTAAATAATAATTACTGGAGAAGAGGGTGGGGAAAAAAAGGGGGCTGGAAAGAATCTTCTATAAATGTTAGGCGTAATTACAACGAATTGAACTAATGAGCCAAAACTACAGATCAACAAAACATAGTCAACAAAACACTCAGAAAGATGTAAATAAAGCTTTGCATAAAATCCCATGGTCTTCACCAGAAGTTATCAATTGCTTCCAAAGAAAACACTAATTACTGCAAGGAGCAAGCAGTGAAAAATTTAAAGGATCATGAAATTAGAAAATTAAAGAATCCTGAAAGTTGTTTTTCCTTTTCCTTTTTTTTAAACTAGTTTTCTTGTTCTAACGAAGAAAGCATGGGATAAGAAAGAAGTTGGGACCCTTGAATGCCAGCTCTGTATTATTCAGCTCAATCTCCTGTAAAAGAGCTTTATTCAAATAAATACATACACATTTGTGCAGGAAAGAAAAAGAAGGAATAAGAGGAGAAACAAAGATATTAACAGTGCAACTCCACTTCCTGGAGG
The DNA here is from genome assembly GCA_013397235.1 of Lanius ludovicianus. NCBI lineage: Eukaryota > Metazoa > Chordata > Aves > Passeriformes > Laniidae > Lanius > Lanius ludovicianus. The sequence goes on along the minus strand of VYXG01011643.1, from coordinate 185,174 downwards.
GAAGAAATGTGGCCGTGCTGGCTTAGGGATAGAAAAGACTGTAATTTCCAAAGTGAGACTCGGCTGCCTGTGTTCAGGCCTGGCTTTTTCTGAAAAGTGTGAACACAAATCTCCTCAGCCTGTGCATGCTCCTCATGGTTTCTTTCCTGACAACTCCAGCAAGTTTATTTTCCAAACGAACATGGAAAACGTTCCTGCTGAATCAGAGAAAAAAAAAAANAGCCCCGCGGCGCTGGGAGGGACGGACAAACCCCGGCCCGCCAGCCGGCCTTGAGTGGCAGCGATGCCGGCGGAGAGGGAAAGTAAAGCTGGCGCTGAAAAGGCGGGGAAAAAAATAAATAAATAAACGAACAGAAAAAATATCGAATGGAAAGAAAGAAATGCCTGCCCTGAAACAAAGCTCTGACAACAGCCCGCGGGGCGTCCCGCACCGGCGGTCTCCGAAAACATCCCCGCTGACAAACAACAGCGAGCGCCGCTCGGCGAAGGG
>VYXG01011643.1:153584-184251 GCA_013397235.1 Lanius ludovicianus | reverse complement strand
CGGGGGAAGGAGGGACGGCACGGCCGCGTCAGAGCCGCTCGCACAGGAAACACCGCCCGGCAGCGGCGGGAGGAGGAGGAGGAGGAGGCTGGGAGGGGAGGAAGCGGCGGCCGCGGAGCTGAGGGGCCTCCTGCGGGCACGGGAGGCAGCGCGGCAGCTTGGACGGGGAGGATGCTGATCCTTCTGTTTCAAACTAATGCTGCCTCCCCGACGCCTGCTTCACTCCCCGGCACGGCCTCGGTGCCTTCCGGCGAGAAGTAACGCGGTTCTGCAGCAAGAGGACAGAACAGCGGCCATGGAATGGCAGGATGGCATCATAGGAATGATAAATGGAATCACAGGAATGAGAGAGACAAAATAAAAGGCGTGAGCCAGTGGCCATTTCCCCCCACCACCCATGTATCTAGTTTATACATAAATAGTTTAAAAATGTTTCTCTCCATGCGTATAAACAGGCATAGCGCACATTGCTACAATTCCAATGGGCACAGCCAGATCGGATTTTTCAAGGGCTATTAGTGGTTAAACGTTCCGCGCTCTGGCTCTTTAGCAGCTGCCAAAGCTCCGGCGGAGATGACAAAAATGCTGGAGACTGGTGCTGCAGCTCTCTCATCCCAGGATGTGGCTGCTGCCCTTCCGCAGTCCCAGCCCGCAGCACAAAGGCTCCGGCTGCTCACACAGATGTGTGAGACTCATCTTGGGAGGGCAGAACAGCTGGGAGGGTGGCAGCATGTGCGAACCTAATGGGCACCGGTTGGCATTTCCTGCGGCTGATCAGCACCTGAAGTCTGGGGTTCGTACAGAAAGAGAACTAAACCCCGGGGAAGTTTGCTCCGAGAGAAACTAAAGAAAGCTAAGGGAGTCCTAATTTTCCCTGTGCCCTCTTCAGCTTGGAGCACAGCTCATCCCTGCCTGCCTGGAATAGAGAATCTCCGTGGTACACACAAGGGCAGACGGAGAGAACCAGTGAAACACTTCCATTTGCACCCTGAGCAGCTCTCCCCTCGGCTAGAGAAGGGGGAGGTAGGACATGGCAGAGCCAAGCCACACAGTGACATTTTGAGAGTTACTGCTTGAATGCTCCGGGTTTTAAATTTACTGCTGGTATCTACTGAATGTTCTAGGGAAGTTTGCCTAGAACATAGGAAAGGTTTCTCCTCACTTCAGATCCCCAGTGCTGAGGTAACAGCACATTTCTTGAATGGTAGCCAATAAAAAGATGCAGTTGTTTTGCAAAAGTTGCAACTGCACAGACCAAAGCAGCCCATGCTGTTTTCTAAAAAGAGAAATAGCTTTAATAAAGAGCAGAATATGGTGATTTTTAAGCAGGGCACTGGGAGTTTTGCATACTGTACATACACAGAGATATTCTACACCAATCCATCAAATTAAAACAGCCATCTAATCAAGACATCAAGAGAAGTCTGAGCCCCCTATGATATAAACAGCAATAAAAATCCACACCTACAACATTAAAAATAACAGAGGCACACTTCTTCAGCATGAAATGCATGTTCCTCACCAATTTTGGGGCCAGTATTTTGATATATACAGTTTTTAACATAGAGAGCATCCCTGAATTCACCTGAATGCAACACGGTTATTGGATGCTTGGGAAGGACAAGAAGTATTTAATCTTTTCACTTTAAAATACTTAAATTTTTGTGGGAGGTGCAGGAGATGAGGAAGAAAAAGAAAGCACTATTTAAACTGATTTAAAGCCGTGCTCTGCTAGACAGGGGTGCACATGGGCATTACAGTTCCAAGTCCAGTTTGAATTCTCTCCTATATTCAAAGTTACATATTTCTCCAAGCTGTTTGGAAAAGCATGGTTGGGTGTTGTCCACAAACCACTGACTACTCAGTGCTGTCCAGAGATTAATAAAGGAGTTAATTCTCCTTTATTAGACCAGCAGCCACTGGTGTGCAGCGTTTTGGGCAATAATAATCCCTGTTAAGTGAATGGCTTTCAGCATTTCAGTACACACTCTGATGGGACTTGTCAAATGTTGCATAATGAACATGCTTCACAACAAATAATAATACACTGGGACCAAACACCGGGAGCTTTTTGAACTTCTAAATTAAAATATCTATGCTGAAAATAAGGCAATGCCGACTGAAAGAGGAGGGGGGGAATTATCAATGTAAACGTCTCTCATATTTTAAACCCAAAGTCCATTCTTAGGAGAACCATCTTTGAAAGAAAATGTATCAGCTCACCAAATCCCAGTCCAGCAGATATTGACCTCAAACAGTGACAGGGTCACTGTAAAGTACTTCATTCCTGTCAGCAAAATCCCAATTCAGATTGCTGCCCATCCATCTGAGACACCTTCCACTGAACCAAAACCAATAATCAATGCATCAGTGGGTTAGAAAAAAGGCTATTTTTCATCAATTCCTTCTGCATCCTGCTAGCTGCACACACAGTTGGGGTATCCCTGCCTCACACTGTCTGGAGCGCTTCCTCCGGCATTGCACACTCCCTCCCCCGGCAGGCAGCGAATGCCAGAGCGGGGAGCCAGCGGAACCCACTGAACTTTAACACAACAGCAGCCTCTAGAGGTAACGGGAAAGCCGCGGGCTCCGGAGGGATTTTTATGGCACTTTGTTGCGGTGGAGCCCCCTGGGCCTCCCAGCCGGCTCCCTGCCGTGTCACTGAGTCAGGGCTGCCTCAGGTTCCAGCCCCCCGGGCTCTGAGCTGGTGGGTGNAGAGGACTTGAGTCTAATTATCCCAAGAGAGCAGGGGAGAGACCTCAGCCTCTCAGGGATCTGCTGCACTTCAACACAGAAAGCAAATTCAGTCTGCACACAAGTCTGAACACAGAACTGTTCTGATGCACAAAAAGCAAAATAAGGAAAACAAAACAAAAGCAGGTAAATCATCACTGCCAATAATAGGGCTTAACATAAAAATAAATCCTTGCAACTGTATATTATTTGTTTAACTGGATTTTTGTAGGGAAAAAATCTTAATATCTCAAGCCTATAATGGCAGATTTGACAGGGAGAGTTTATATGAGTTTTAGAGCATTTCAACATTACAAACATACAGGGAGCCGCCTTTTTTTTGCCTTTTCTCTGCTCTCCTCCACCCTCTCGTCCCTCTGCTCTCTCACACATTCTGCTGCCTCAGGCAGTGCTGAAGAGCCTGAGAAAATAAAAAGCCTTTGGTGCCTGCACTCCACAATATCTTCCAGGGGGAAAATGGGCAACACTGGCCAAGAATCAGCCCCACAGAGGAGAGACAACTGAAATTCCACCCATGAAGATCATCACAGAGAGCTACTATTGAAACAGTGACCAGTTCTGCAACTGAGAGAAAATAAAATAGGCTTTATAGAGGTGAGACACACTGATATGTCTGTGTGGCCATACAGTGCTGCTCAGTGTAATTCCATTTTTGAGTGGGGAGTTATCAGCTGCAGCTCCTCGGGTCAGACAGGCACCTATGAAACCCCAATGCACACCGAGGAGGAGGTGGAAGAATAAAGCAAGAACATTTAAAAACAGGTTTTACCTTTTTTCTTTCCCTAAGAGAGGAACAGAGTGGAGTTGAGGGTTGCTAGGTGGCAATGTGTCTGAAGGAAAATTGACTTTTCTTTTTCTGCACACTCCACTTAAACACTGCTGCTCTCACTACACCACTTCTTACACTTCTGTTAGAATGGATTTCACAGGAGAAAGCGGAACCAAGAGTTCTCCTTGAAGCAAGATGGGGTGTTTGCTTTGAAATCCATTCAGGTGTGATGAGGAAATACAGTTAAAATGGACTGAGAATGCAGCAAGTCCAGAAATGTACGACAAGGAAAATGACATTTCAAGTTCCTTGCAAGCAGCAATCTCACAGCTGAACCTCTGAGATCCACAGAGAGCAAACACAACTCTTCCCCTCAGTGAGTCAGACACCACAAAACATAACTTTAGACACTTCTTACAAAGCCTTAAGTACTCACAACTGCACCAGTGAACAGAAGATACCAAAACACACATTCTTCCCTATGTGCATTCTTCCAATTCTTTTTTCTTTTAAGTCATAGAGTTGCATTGCAAATAGATTTCAATCACAGCAAACTACTTGTTCCCTTAGAATAAATAAATAAAGAAAGAAAGCCCCACCAGGCAGAGCACCTCTGAGCTAAAGCTGGTGCCTTCCTTCCTGTTTTACCTGTCCCCTATTAAAGGTTTCACCAACGTGCCAGACGTTAGAGAACACAAAAGGTTTATTTTTAATTATCACTGGAGCTTCTCAAGACTGAACTTAGTAGGCTTACAGCCAGTATTGCCTTGCAACAAAAGAATTTTGTATATTCCACCATTCTTGTCATACCCTAAACTTGGGCAGTGCTGCTTAAAAACCCCAAACACGGCATTATCAAGGCAGGAAATGTGTTTATGAGGGAGTGTGTCATAAACTGCTGGGTAACTCAGGAATTCCCAGCAGGACCAGGCCACCAGAGAGCCTGGCTTCAGCTCCCACTGAACAAAATGCCAGGGAAACCAGAAATACAGTGATGCCTGAGAATGTCTGGAGCTGCAAGCACTTGTAGGGGCCAGGAATAGATGGTAATGACTTGTCTGGACTGGCAGATGGATTTTTAATTTTTTTTATCATTTTTAAAAAAATGCCTCGCTGTAGTGCAGTTTTTATTCTGTACTGCTCGCTTTCTCAAAGACACAGAGATTTTAAACATCACTGTGATGGTAAATAAATTTTTCAGATCACTTGTTTGTGAATATTTAGCAGTTTAGGACCAGCAATTTCCCACCAGATCAGAAAACTCCAAGGTATTCCTCAACTCAAAAAGCTTTTGGTTAATTAAAACCTGCCCTCATCAGCAAGAGCCATTTGTCTCCCAGCCCAAACTAAACACACCTGCTGTCCTTCCACAGCCCTTCTCAGGTGAGAATTGGGCCAGGAAAGGCAAGATCCAAGGCAGGGCACAGCCAGAGCTTCCCTGAGATCCCAGTGGGGCTTGGAGGGGTTTTTTGGCAACAACCACATTTAATTTTGGGTAAATATATAAAATATTCCCAGAGGTGCTGTGTGAGGCCTCTGGTTTATCAAGAATATTTTCTATTTCTTAATGGTATCTTGCAGTTGTTTTTCTCTTTTAGTTTTCTTAGGCTGGGCTGAGAACACTTCAGAAATGCAGCTAAAGCACAAACAGCAGATAAATCGAGTTTATCTGCGTGGAAAAATTGTTACATGCTAATTAAAAACCTGATAATCTTTCCTGTTATTTGCATACTAATTTCAATTTCTGAAGGGTTGATGATAATCACAAACATAATTCAACCTGAACTACAAAGAATCTCAAACACCACCAGATCCTCCAGATGCAAACAGTGAAGTGCAAATGTTGCCATGCCCTGACACTGTGTTAGCAGGGCAAAGAAATTACTTTATAGGCTTCCAATAGGAGAATTGAGAGGATTAAAAAAATAAAGAAAAAAAAAGAAGAGAGGACTAAAGAAAAGAAAAAAACAAACCAATTTTAAGTCAGCTTAATGCTCAGGCATCTAAACCAGTTTTAACTTAGGAAAATTAGGAGCCAGACCTTGTTTAGAGGTTAGATTTCAAAATTACTGTGCATATCCCTCAGCTTTGGGAAGAAGCAAATCCAGTTTCCAGAAGCCACTAATTACAAGGGTAAGAAATAAAGGAGAGAGCTCCAAGACTGCTAAAGTCTTTGAAAACATTTCCCCTTATAGCTCACTTGGCAAGACATAAAATATACTTTTGAAAATATAAATATATATATACACACAGGGCCTAATTGAGCTTAGATGTCAAATCCATGCAAATCCATGGAGCTGACCTTGCTTGCACACAGACTGAATATTACAATAATTAGAACTACCTTACAAATGAGATAAAACCAGGATTCCTAATGCTGTCCCATGCATTAGAATCACAGCTTTTCTTACAAAATGGAATAATTTTTAATAAATAAATACATTTCTACACATCAAAGCAATTACTTATCCTAAATATTAAGATTAAAATATTAATAAGTACCTATTGCAAAACCCAATTATATAACTTGCAACCTAGTCCATTAAATTTAAATGAAATTTCATTCATGCTCTAAGGCTATTCTTTTCCAATTGAGGGTCTTGCTCTCCATTATTAAAAAAGTATTTGACTTTAATAATAATTTTTTACCACACCAAAAAAATAAATAAAAATTCCCAACCTTAAACACACTTTCACTTATCCCAAACTGCAGTGCTCACACAAACCCAGCCACCCAGAGAACCTTCAGGATGATGAGGGGCATCCTCTGGATCAATAAAAGAACAAAGAGGTGATGCCCTTGCATTGTTTATTAGCACAAGAAGAGTAAGTTTTAAGTGTATCTGATTTATTCACATGGATGTGTGTGTGCAGTGCTCGGTAGGACACAAGGGGAATGTTCTAAATTGTATTAATTCCACGAAATAAATACTGCAGAGGATGTCCCTGCTGTCCAAAAGGACAAATTCAGGTCTCAGAAATAGAGAAATAATAGGGAAAAACCTCACAAAAGCAGTCAGCCCTCCCTGTTCCAAAACAAAACGTTCCAACATCGCTGCTCTGCAGCCAGGACAAGCCTGACAGTGAAAGGGACCTGAAACCTTTTCCAAAAGATCAGTCACCCTCTCCACAGGTACACAATGCAAGACATTTGTCCTTCCAAAAATGAAACCTGGAGAATGCTGAAAATTCTCCACCAAAGCCATTTTTCAGTGCAATCAATGCTAGTTTTTCTTATTGTGCTTTTGCTGGTTTCACTTTTAAAAAATGGAAAAAAGAAGGTTTTTTTTTCCATGTTTTGCATTAAAAAAGACACTTTTTATTAACTCCCAGCTTTGTGACAAAACAGTAAAGTCTTTATTTGCATATCCCCTCACTGCCCCTCTGCCAGCTCTGCCCTGCTTTTCTTGGGGATCTCACAACCATCACTCACCCCCTTCAGCAGAAGGGACCATCCTTTAACCCCAAATGTTGGCTTTTAATTTACCAAAAAGTCATCAAATTCTCCTTCTGGTGAGCACTGCCCCTGCCACAGGTTGTACTAAAGGCTGTGAGGAACCCCAGGTGCTGCAGGAATTTGCAGTGACCACAACCTGAGCTTTGCCACGTTTTAATGCTTGTTTTTAACCCAGAGAGGAAAGGATCACAACTCCCAAATTTTACCCACAAAAAAAAAAAGCCTGGAGGGGTGCAGATTTGTGGGAACACATCAATTTTTTCCCCAAGTCTCACATCTACCACCCCTTCACTTCCTGAAATCCAGTTTTTTCCCCCCAAACACCACAAATATTCCACAATGCCCCCAAAATTTCCTCAGCCTTTTCAAGTGTTTCCCATCTTAGCACCCCCTTTCACTCACCTCCAAGCTCCTCTCTCCAACCATCTCAACATCCTTCCTCAAGAGGTGTTCTCCAGCCACCTTAAATCCCATCCCTCTCTTCCTGAACAAAGAACTTTTCCCACCAATCCCACCTTACCCAGAGCCCCCGATCCTCTCTCCCCACAATTTCCCAATCAAAGATGAATTCTTCCCAACCCAGGATTTAAGAATTCCTTGTTTCCCTCTGGATCAGCCACAGCTGCTCAGTTCCCCTGGTTCCTGGCAGCTGTGGAACCTCAGGACAGCACCAAAAGCTACTGGGTCATGGGATACTGAGATCCCAAAAATGAAGTGACAGATCACACTCTCAGAGTGCCTCCTCATCTCTCCCTGTCTTGGTCCTTCTCCTCTTGACCTTTTATTTGCTTTCTCTCGAGGTGCTCTCAGATACAAGAACTCAAGATAAGCAATGTTTGCTTCTCTAACTCAGTGATACTCCACCTTCTTTCCCAAAAGCTGGAAAAAGTGATGCCCTGGGTATACTGGAGTTCACACCTTCCTCCTTCCAGAGGAAATGGTAAAATGGCATTATTTTGTGACAGGATTGGTGGCTAAAGAGGCAGAAGAATCCTAATGGTCCCAGCAGCTCCTTCTGATAAAGACTCCACAAAGATAAAAACCCCCTATAAACAAATCCCAGCTCTCCAGCAAGAAAAATAATAAAAAAAAAAATCAGCTGTAGGTGGTAAGCTGGGCTAATTACATAAATCAGACTATTGCCAAGAATTCTGGGCTTGTTGCTTCCACAAGCTGGAGAAATTGAACTGTCATATGAAAATGAGTGCTCGGGCTGGGCCAGGACAATTAAGAGAGGAGTCACATCCCTGGTCTGAAGCCTGACTTGCTGCAAGGATGATAAACCAAGAGGCAGCGAGACCCGGGCGTGCCCCAACAGGCACTCCAGCCAGCCAGCCAAGTCACCCAGGGCAGCCTCAAAATCAAAAGCTCCCCCTTAACGACCTCAATATTGAGTTTTTGTCAGCCTTGGTGATGTGTGTGGAGCAAGAGCTGCTGCCAGGTGTGTGAGCAGCCCTGGGTAACTGTTCCTGAGCCCCAAAATGCACACACACACCCCCCAGCAGCAGCCTGGGGCTCCCAGCACTCCCAGCTGAGCTGCTTTGCTCTGCTTCTGGGTCAAAAGAAGCAGCAGCAAAAAGGTTACACAGCATAATTTAACAAAAAGTCAAAAGTCCTGAGCTGGATATTCTGCTCTTTATCATGACATGCCCTTAGGAATGTGTTTGCAGGATAAATATTGTAATACATTATTTATAAAACACAGAAATGTTTAAAGAGTATTGCTGCCTTTTTTTTTTCTGCATGTTCTTTATGTTGCAACTTCATAATATTGCAAAGTTTTGCAATACTGATGCTTTTCTTAAATGCCTGGTTCTCCCCTGGGCACTTGAAGATATTGCACACAATTTATTTTAATTTTTTTTTCAGTTTTTAAATCTAACAGATATTAAAAAAAAAAAATGTAAATTAGGCCTCAAAGTGAATCCACAAGCTCAGAACTGGAAATTAATGAAACTTTGAACTGAACATTTTTGAAGGCCAATGGTGCAGTGCCAAAATGTTTGGGTTAGGCAGAACACAACAACTTTTAAAAAGTGCAGATGGGTAAAGACTGTCCAAATACGTTTTCTTGTTAAGTGTCTCACTCACCAAGGGCACTCAGCCATGAAGATATCTTCTGTCTCAGAACAAATTCACTACCCTGAGCTTTCTCTGAAGTCAGATATTTAAACATCCATAACACCACGGAAGAAAATATTATAGGTTCCAGTTACTTTCCACAAAGTGCCTGGAAATTTCCCAGTTACTTTCCACAAAGAGAAGGCAGAATGCATCTAGACTGAAACTATGTCTTTTTCTTTTTGAAAAGGTGAATTTTCTAAAAATCTAACACAGACAATAGATTAGAAATATTACATACACAGAACTCCTATCTGCCAGGAACCTCACAAACACGAACACATTCAGATTTCACCTGAGGCAAGTCTCCACCTCTGTGGCAGCTGCAGAAATCCAGGCAGGAAGATGAGATTTCCCTGGAGGCACAGAAGCCAGTCAGATCCTGACTCTCCTCACCTGGCCAAGGACCACGCCTTGCTTTCATCCACTCTCATAATTACAAATCAAAGAACTCTTGGTGTGGATATTCTTTTCAGGCAGAACCTGTCTGACCTGTTAATGCACTGACAAGGTGTTTAAGAAGCCAGCAGGCAGCCAGGGGAGCAGCTCAGTTAAAGGAATCCTGGTCCTGCACCCACCTCCCTGTCCTTGCTCCAGCCTGTGCTCAGGCTGCAGACTCCTCTCTTCAGCTCTGTTGATGGGGATATCAATTCAGATTCTTCCAGGGACCACGAGGAAGGTTTGATCTCACAAGAGAATGAAGCATTTACCCTCTGCCTAAGAGAGAAGCAGCCAATTCCTGCCTGTGCATCCTGATTTGCAAGCCCAGCTCTGCAGCAACCAAAACGTTCCCATTTGGGAGGCTGCCTGAGTGGCACATCTTCGACACTGCCACGTTCTTGAGACCCTTCACACATCTCAGGGAGCACAACCTGCTCCTTAACTTCAGCTAAAAGTCCTGACTTTGGTCCCAGGAAGGTGTCCCCTCACAGTTTCCCTGGGTTAGGTGAGATACACCCAGATCTAATATAAGAACAAATATAATGTCCACGAACCTCACAATAATTAGAGTTAATTACTGTTCACGGGAATAAGCCCTGGAAAGGCAGCAGCCTCAGTAAAAAATCTGCAGTGCAGATGATCCCAAGATCAAAGTTCACCTCACAGACTTATCAGCAGCAGGATGCAGCTACAAAGGGAAGCTCACCATCAGTTATATCAGACATCCCCACAGATTCTCCCTGTGCACACATCCCTTCCACAGGGAAGGCCAGAAGAACATAAACCAGGTGTCTGTTGATTTTCCCAAGCAAATAATCCTCCCAGCTCAAAAGCCTGTAAGCCCTTGATACTTGATCAGGCTGCAGCAGATTTGCCACCAGTAAATTTGTGTTACTAACAACATAAATTAGGAGATCAGCTGTGCTGCCAGCGTGCAACAACACTCACACATCACCCCTGCCAAAGCTTCTGCCTGAATCTTTATTTTATTGAATTTTATGCCACCAAGAAAATCCATCTCTGGTGAGCTGTGCACCATTCTCCACGTTGTTATTCTCTGAACACAAATGTGTACGTGTGGAACATGGATTTTTAAAGTTTCACCCCACCTCCACAGCCTGGCAGTTACACCCTGCTCCCACTGCAGTCACTCTTCCCAGATCATTCTCATCTACTGAATTACAGCCCACTTGCTCCCCAGGTTTGCCATGCACTGAACAAATACTGAACCCTCAGAAGTGTTGGTAAACTGTGCTGGAGCTTCTCTCCAATCACACCAGCACAGGGGACAACCATCACACTACTCAATTCTTCAACACCATTTCTGTTGAGTTAATTTAGGCTTTGTTTTACACTTCCAGACAGGCCAACCAGCTCAGCTTTAAAGCCTGCTCCATTTAGGCTTCCTTTGCTTGCTGGAAGATTGAATTTGTGTCAGGAATGTCTGTGCAGGGAAGACAATCCCAAAGAAACCAATTAGCCACAGCAGCTGCCTTGGGATTCAGCATCAGGAGTGATATCTGAGCACTGCCAGAGGTTATCAAATACCCACCAGCTTGCAAAGTCTCACAGAAACAAACCAAAACACCATAGAAAAGGGATCCAACTGGGTTTGCTGCGTTGCATAACAGAGGTCCAAAATAAATCCTGTGCCTTTGGAGGCCATGGCAGAATGGAGCAATACTGTTTGTGATAAGCTCAGCAGTGATTGCACACAAACAGGTCCAAGTGCAGGCTGTCAGCAGATGACAGAGAGGCCTCCCAGCTGCAATCAGCACACACAAATCCTGGTAGAAACAGCAGGTTCTGGTCTCCACACACTTACAGGTCTCCTCTAATAAGCTACCAAGCTTAATCTGGGTCTGATGTGACTGAAGGGCAGAGAGCCCTCTGAAGATGGGACTCAATCAAAGTGCTTGTATTGATACAGTGTGTGTTAATCACATATCAACTCACTGATCTGATGCTGCTGTGTCATGATAAGGGTCTGCTCTCACAGAGCTGGCTTCCTGTATTGCTTTCCAAGTAAAATTGATAATACACAGCCTAAAACTGAGAACAAACTGGGGTGGGGGGATGTATTGATGACACCAGGACTTGTCCTGCTGTTATTTTATCCCTCATTATTTTATCCCTGCCACTGCACCAGCACCAACTGTTGTCACTGATTTAAACCACAACAGATTCAACACCTGCTTCTCAGTACGGTGACAAATGCAAACCCCACAGTCTGAAAACACAGTTAGGGGCTAAAACATGATGGTAGCAGACTAAAGAGTAATGCTGCAGCTCTTAAAGGACCTTTTATCAATTCCTTTCTCCCCACCTCCAGCTTAATTCCCTCTGCTGTTCCAGCTCTCATACATTTGCTTCAGAGGGATCTGGATACTGAACCTTTTAAAACACTTATATATCTAAACTGGGAGGAATTACGAGCTAAAAAACCAACTGACTGCATGGCAAAGAAACTGGGCTAAGAATGTTCGAACACAGGACAGCCTTGGAGTTCCTTCAACCCCCATTTTCACCATTTCTCACCTCTTCTTTCACTCACTGTTGGAGTTTTCCACCTTTGGAAGAGCAGCTGTCAAATTGCAGAGGTACATTTAAGTTAAAGCTGATGACACAAACCCCTAACTGAAACAAAGTACCTTCCAATTATTTCCTGCTATTTCAACAAAATGCAAAAGAAACTCTCATAAAAAAAAAAAAAACCACCCAAAAAAACCAACCAACTATTGCTTAAAAGCATTAAATATTTAAAATGTTTCATTAATAACAACTAATTTATTTCTGTGCAATCAAAATAATCTCAGTTCACGAATGACATTGTGTGGCTTTCCTTACAGCCATACAAAACCAAGGACACCAATTCACATGGAACATTTAATTAAATAGCTGGTCCGTGGAATTTAATTCCAGCAATAAGTTGCACACTCATTTACAGCCTCCAATCTATTACCCACACATCACTGCCTCCATAATGGCAGGTAGAAAGAAAATTAAAAATAAGATCTCAGAGAATGCAGAGAGTAAATTGAAAGAGACCTTAAAAAAAAAATCTTCATTTACAGCTTCTATTTCTCAAAGAAAACATCAGTTATTCTACAGCTACTAGAGAAATTATTTAACTTTTCTGTGCTTTAACAATCAAAAGAAGTAATTTGCATAAATATTTTTTTCTTACTTCAATGAATATTTCAGCCAATTAAAAATTGGGTGAAAATTATGCCCCCTTTTCCACCTTCACAAGGAGCAGGAATCCAAAGAGGAAAGGGAAACAAGGAGTTTGTAAAAGTATATTTGGACTCTGTCGTGTCAGGCTGAAAAAACTTTGTCTCAGCCAAAACCAGGACAGAACCAAAACTGAGAAATAAATAAAAGGTTTTCCACACAACTCTTCTTTGGTGCTTTACAGATGTTAATTGAAATTACTGGAGTGCTACCAGAACCTGCTGTTATCAATAACAGCTCAGAGGGGAGCACAAGGACACAGGCTGGAACAGACCAGTGCTGGTCAGGAGGGAACAGCCTCAAGCACTGGGAAAAATCTACATTTTCTATTGTCAGCCCTCCTCCCATTACTAATTAATGTTTGAGTGCAGGAACCCAGCACTTCCGTACAAGGAATTATTATGATTACACAGAAGCTTTAAAATACTCTAAAATATGCATCACCTCTTTGGGCACCACATGGGAACTCACACACCTTCCAATTTTTACATTATACCTCCTTATCCCCTCTTTTGTGCATTTTACTTTATCTTATACTTACACATTTTACCTACTACATACTTATGTATAACCCCCACAGTTCACTCAATTATACATAACTCACTGCTTATACATCCCACTCTATTTGTACCTTATTTATACCTTTTACAACTTACTTAACACAGCACTCCCACCCAACACAGCACCTTATATTTTACACACTTATCCCTAACACAGCACACACACATTTTACAGCTGCTGTGCATGAGATCACACATTACTTGATTGGGCTCTTTACTTTGTCCAAGAGCTCCACACACACTTTTCAGATAATACAATTGGTTCCTAATCCAATGCAGCACAGCCCTATTTATCTATTCTTTGCTGTTTAGGTATTCAGCCTTTCAGCCTCTCCTTTCCCAATTCTAATTTAGCACAGTTTATCTCTCAGTACCTTTCAGTCCTTGAAGATCCAGATGATGGCAGCAACAAAACCCATCCAGTGACCAGAAACCAAGTTAGTCCAGGAAATCCAAACAAGCCAGCACAGGACAGAGAGCAGATACAAACCTGTCTCACCTCTTCTCTCCTCTCTAAACCTTCTGGCTGGATTTAAAACCCCTCCAGGGGCTGACTGGCTGCAGCTGAAGGTGGTAAGGCCAGGTGAGGCTGCTGAGGGGAATTGCAGCCTGGTCCCACAACTACAGATGGTTCAGCTGGGGCACATTATCATGATTCAAAACACCTTCCAACATTTGAGTATGATGGAGAGCAGAAAGTGGCATTAATGGGATTGCATTAAGCTAAGTGGAACAGCTCCTAATGCCACTGTGCCCTATTTCTGAGAAGCAAAAAGAAAAATAAATTTAGGAAAAAGCTTCCAGATTATTAAAAGATCAGACAGACATATGCCTGCAAATCTGAAGAGATGACCATAAAAAAGAGTCTAGGCAGGGATGTGCAGCCTGGGAACACAGCAGAGCACAGGCAGATAATAAAATCCAAGTTTTATTACATGACACCACAGGTTTGCCAGTTTCCCCCTGCTCTACCTATGGGCATGGATTTAATCCTGAAGCCTTGCAAAAGCAAAGCCCTTGGAAGCCCTGTGATTGTGTCCCTGGCCATTCAGAGCCCCACCACATCCTAATTGCTCACAAAATCTCTGTTCTGACACAGCATTACCCCTTCAAAACATGCTCTGCCAGTTGCTGTGGAAGTGGGTATGGTGAGATTGGGTTGGATAACTCAGGAAGTGACCAAGAAACCCATGAAATTCCATTCCTGATGTCACCCCACATTCCAGCTCTGAACTCTGCTGGCACGCTCTGGGAAGAGAGGAGCTGGCCTGGACAGAAAGTTAAAGTGACCTTTAAAGGCAAAACATCTGTTGGGAGTCATGGGAAGCTGAGCCCAAGGGAGTTGGAAGATGAGCCAGTGCCCCTGGAGCCCCAGGGTGCCCATGGAGCAGCTCCTGCCAGGACCTCCCCGAGGCTCATCAAGAACAGACACCTCAGAGCTCTCCAACGAGATCAGTAATTATTATTTTTAAAAAGGCAACAAACAAAAATCTAAATTTTTCCTAATTTTCCAGATTCCTCTTTCCTTCCACAGAAGACAGCAGTGGGAAGCCTGTTAATTTCCTTCATATTCAAACATTGACAAATTATATTCTTATTAAGCTGTGCACCTATTTTATTTAACATATGAAAAAATTAATAAAATTATCAATCAATAAGGGCTACTATCAGTGTTGATGTATTTAAAGCTAAGTAACTGCTCAAACATACTTCTAAAATTGGAGATCATAATTTTGAAATACAGGAATAGTTTGAGTAGGTATAAATGTAACACAAGATGATAAAATTATGGTGAGTACCAGCACTCTGCAATAAATCTACTCCAATATTCTGAAATAAAAATAGTCTGAAATAAAAATAGTCTGAAATTCTCCCAAAGACAGGTCCTTGCACAGTAAGATCCCAGATTTCAACACTGCTCAACTTGAACATATTGGAATTCCAGAGCACTACTGGAAAACCATTATATTGTCTGCTGAGGAGGTAAATCTAAGGATAAAAACAACTGAAAGACATCCTTAATAGACCTCATATTTTGGAGGGGAGTTCAAATGGGCAAGTGGAAGTTCTGCACGTTTTATAATCCATTATTATTCCAGGTCAGGCTAAGCAAGAAGTGCATCAAGACACAGAAAGGGGAGAGAGGGACAGATGGAGCTGTGGATGAACTGGGGCACTCTTCTGCCAGGAGCCAGATCCATCCAGCTCCAAAAAAAGCAAATCAAGGCAGGAGATTTCCAGTAATAAAGTTACAGTTGTAACACGCAGATGTTTTCACACAAACCAAACAGACAACGTGGGCACGACCCAGAAAATAAAAGCAGTTACTGCTGCTGGCACAGCTCCAGCAAAGCCCAGTGCAGGGACTGAAACTGCTCCCTCTGAAACTAGAAAAGACACAAAAGGCCCTTCCTGCCCAACTGTTTAGAATTTCTCTGCCTTACAGAGCAATAAATGTGTAGCTAAAGCAAATTTTTTCCAGTGCTATGAAATTATTATCACCAACAACACCCTTGCAGGGGATGCACAAAAATACTCTGGTGGTGTTTTGGGGCACCTTGCACTGAATGTGTCATTAAGCTTAAAGTCAGAACAGAAAGAGGGAAAAAAACAATTAGAGGAGAGTAATAAATCACTCTTCAATTTGCTAAATAAGAAGCATTTCTCCTTTTAAGCTTATGGATGACAGAAGTTTCTGTAGTGACATTGTTTATAGCTGCCCTGCACAAGTAATTGAGCAAAAGAGGGGGGGGGGGAAATAAAAGTAATTTTGGTGTTTGCTTCTTGGGGAAAATATAAGTTCTGTTCCAGCTGAGGCAAAGCACTGCTGCTTTTTTTTTTTCTCCTTGAACAACAGGACAAAAGGCAGAAGTTAGTAAAGCAGAGTGTTAATTGACTTCATCCTCTTTTTGTTTCACAAGCCATTCCATCGGGACACTCACCTTGGACTGGAAAATCCATGTTCAGATCCCTCCTCCTGCAGGTCAGAATCTGAATGGCATACCAGAAATAAAGTCTGGGTTCCCAGCCAGGGAAAAGAAAATCCCAAACAGATGCTCATTAACTAAGAACTTGCATGTTGCTTTTTACAGCAGAACTGTGAAAATTCTATGATAATTTCACTAAAGGCTGTGTGACTGAAAAGGGAGTGAAGGTTGCATAGGACCACCTCAATTTTAAGGAAATTTTAACTGCTTCTAAAAGAATTGGGTTTATAATGTTGAGCTTGGTTTTAGGCACAGTGTTAGAGGCAACAAGGAAGTTGCCAAGTGCTCTACTCCAACCCTCCCAGACACTTGATAAAGTGCTGAAATAAATACCTACAGAAACAAGCACATAAAAAAAAGTAGAGAAAGTAGTAAATATGCCAACTCCAAAGTACTGCAGAAATCTTTTAACTCCTTTCCTCTCACCACTTCTGCCTCGCTGCCTTTTCATGTGTGGCACTGCCATTTCCAAGGATGCCCTGTGTGCCCTCTGTGCTCCTAGGAAAGCATCCTGCGTTATTCTAGTCAGCCTGCAGTGCTCCTAATTAACAAAGAACTGCATTTTTTTTGCTTTCTAAAACCAAATTAAACACACCAAATCCTATGGAGCACAAGAAGAATGGCCAGACTTCCCCAGCCTAGCACATCCCAGCTGTAAAACCCAGTCCATTCCTGCAGTTTCCATCCCCACCAGCAAACTTCACAGACCAAACCCACTCAGTGAATAATTTCCCTGCATTGCTGGGCAATTCAGGCTGTAAGAAATCCGAATTTTGGTAAAAAAGACAAGCTGAGCACAAATCCCAAGGCCAGCATTTGAGAAATGACACTCATTTAGGAGCATGGGCACTGACAAGTTCCAGATGGGCTGTGCTCTCACCCTCACCAGCACCACATTCAGCCAGAGCACTGCTGGGTATCTGATGACAAATTCCATCCCAGCCAGAAGATCCCTCCCCCTCCACTTGCCAGACAACACTTACAGAGATAACGTTCCAGCAAACACCATTTACTTGGGGGGGAGAACACCACCAGCCCCCACATTTTATCCCCAATGAGCAGCAAAGGGCTCGTTGTGAAGAAAAGCCACATTGTGTGGCTGCTGCTGCCCAGGAGCTCTGGGCAGCAACATCTGGGATGCTGAAGGATGCCAGGATGTGTTTACAAACTGCAGGCTGCTGGACTTCTGAAAAATTCATTGCAAAGGAACACGCAGGCCCTTTGTTCCTGCAGGAATTTCCAGCCCTCTGCTGGCTCTGCTAATGGGGTTCCCCTGCCCCTAAAACACACTGAGGCGCCAGGCAGACAACTGCCCCATTTTCCAGCCTATTTAACAAGTTGAAAACATTCTTTTATTTTCTTGCTACGGTAAACTCGGAGAAAAAGAGGGTGAAACTTTCTGGGGGTAAGAATAATTCATTGTTTTTTTAAAACAAAACAAGCCAAGCAAGCAGCTGGCCTATGTAACACTCCTTAAGTCCAAGAAAACCCTAAAATTAATGGGATGGCCCTGACATCACTCACAGGAAGCTACTCTGGGAGATCCTGAGTAATACAAACAGCTAAAGCTTTTGGAAAGACAAAAAGAGGGATGTGAGGAATTCAGTCATTCAGATATTTGACTGAAAAACAGATTTACTGATATTTAAAAGAGAGATGATATTGGTATTTTCTGTGTGGCTCATCAATTTAAAAGCAGAACCCTCTGCATGTTATTAGTCAGAATTTTATTATTTCAAGCTTTTGGTATTCATACAACATCAGATGAGTCAGGCTGCATCTCAAGGATTGAGCCACTTATGTTTTTCCATCACATCATTACTCAGCTGAAACATCACATTTCCATATTTTTTTCTCTTCCATTAAATTAAAAAAAAAAAAAAAAAACAAAAAGGGATGATTTATGTCACAAATTCCACTCCAAAAGTAACAGGACTCCATCCACCCCTGATCAAACATTACTTAAATGAAAAACTGATAAATGTACTTTTAACACCTCTCACAGCTGTTAAGGGGTTACGAATGTAGATTTTTGCTGACACTGCTCCTCAGAAATTAGAGCTTCTCCTTCAGGAAAATTCAGTTTCTCTTTTGCTGGACAGCACAGACAAGCTCTGACCACAAGCACAATTGCCAAATCATAAAAACTATTCTGTTACTTAACTACACATTAATTTCCACAATTAAGGAATCCAAGGTATTAAAGTGAGTTGCAGAACACCACAGCCTAATCACACCTGTAATTTTTAAGACCAAATTTTTGTGTATATCAAATATCTGCCTCTTCTCTGAACCAACCTGGCAAAAAGACAATCAAATCAATATTTGAATTAGCCATAAAAGAAGAAACAAACATCCATATGGTGAATCCATTTATATTCACCTAAGAAATTATCCTGGAGAACTTTTTATCCTCCTCTCAACCAGACAAGGTTTTGAAGAAGTTGGCAAGCTCTAAACTAAAGTTTATGCTGGGTTAATTAATAAGAGACACCCAAGAGCTGACAAACCCTGATTAAAAAGCCCCAAACTCTGAAAGTGCCAAAAAACAACACACATACAAAATACTGTTAAATTTCTCTACAAAATGCAAAATAAAAATCTGAGCTCAAGTGGTTGTGTTGCCCTCAACCAAGCAGGATTGCAGCAAGTATTGTCCCACAAAACAAAACCTTCACTGCTGGAAGAGTCCTGGAAGTCACAGGAAGGAAGATTTTTAGAAGAAGCATCAACCTTTTCATTCTAAGGTAAATTCTTATTTAGGCTAAAATGAGAAAAGCCAAGACAGGGATTTAGTGAGGCTCTGGAATGGCTCCCAGGTAAAGGAGCAGAACCCAATACTCTCCAAAGCAAGGAATTTTTAAGGACACAAACATATTTTAGATATCAAAAGAACCCTAAAGATGCTGCAGGATGCCTTTATTAAACCAACAGGATTCCCTTCCACCCCTGAAGCAAAAACCCCGTGAAGGAGCAGCAATATTGAAACCCCTCTTAATTCAGAATGCAGCCAATTCCTCCTCCATTTATTTCTCTGCTACAGGATTTGCTGGTTTGGACCCACACGTGCAAATGAAAGGGCAAGTCAGAGATAACAGGATGTTCTACTGGAAATTTTTCATTGTTCTGAGGAATATTTTGCTGTAGAATATTTCTTTTCCTTACTCCTCCCAGTTTAACATGGAATGGGGAGGGACCTTGTGAACAGAAAACAAGGATTGTGACATGAAACTGCTATTTCACTTGTGTGCAAAAATGCTCTCCTGCTCCCCATTTTTGTGAAGCAGGTGAATCTCTAGAAAAAAAGGGAAAACAAACCCCACACAACCAAACCAGTGTTAAAAAAAACCCTCAAAATCCTCCAAAAAACAAACTGCAAATGATACTCGAGACTTTCTTTGCACCAACTGCATTCATTGAGCAAATTCCATCCAATTCCTCACTTTTAGTCACCCAAAACACTTTCAGGATCAGTGCTGATGTAACTGTTCCCACAACAGGATGAAAGCTCTTTAAAGTTCTGCAAACATTGATATTAAAACCTGCCTCAGGCTCACTGCCCATAATTTGCCATAAATTTACACAACAAACAGCAGCAGTGTGGGTGGAAAGTCCTGGTGATGCTGGAAATATTTCATCATTAATACCTTCAACACAAATAACAACACTCAGGTCTAATTGTGCTGTAAAAACTGCTTGTTTTCTATTTAAAACAGTCAACTTAAGGAGTTTCTTCTTCAATAGTACTAAAAAATAATAAATTCTCCTCAACTCAGCCCTGAAGCAGGATCTTTTGGGGGAGATTAGCTATGCAAAACAAATAATCATTGCATATTTATTCATGAGGAGGTGGCAGCCAGCACAAAATTCGTGCTCCTAATGAACTCCTGATAGCAGTGAGGAACAGTAATAACTCATTGGTGGCTCTTGTCTACACGAGGATTTTATTACAAAGTGGATTAGGGCAGGGGATTTTAAAGCACAGTAATTCTTCTGTACTAGAAATATCAACTGTATGGCCTGGCTTAATTATTTGAAGTGGATTAAACCAAACCACATAAAAGCAACTGTTGCCAAACAATAACACTGTTCACAGGCAAGAAGTGTGGAGCAGCAATTCCAGGCTGCCCTGCACACATGTGACTGATGGCACATGTGCAAGGAGCATGGCTTCATCAGAGAGAATTCCTCTTTCTTATTGTAGCTCTGTATCAGTTCTGCAAACATAAATCAAGGCTCAGCAGGTATGGATTTGGTTCAAGGCATTAAAACACAAAGTTGTTACCCAGGAGTTGGTAGTGCCATTTATGAGCTGTCTCCAAAGCTTTCATTTCCTCATGGGAGTGTATTTTCTCCTGCTTGCCCACAGAAGACTTCATTAAATTACCCTGAGAGAGTGAGAAAAGCCATGCTTTGTCCCATTCTTTTCCATATTTTTAAACTGGGCTTACATATTGGAGGGAAGTGTAAGTAAAGTGTTACTACAAATCCACACAAATGCTCACAACACAACTCCTGCTGAGTATTTTCCTTCCCTGTTTTCCCAAGAGCAAGATTATGCTTTTGAAACTCTGTTTATAACAGAGAGACCAGTTCCCAAACCCCTTGTATGAGATAAATACAAAATGATAATCCTCCTTACTGCTTCAATACTTGCTTAAACCCTACCAGCTTATGCTGTGCTCCTCTAAAAGCAGCCAAATTGAACCCTGAGCAGATGAGAAATCAGAACCACCCCAGCAAGAACAGTGCAGGGAAAGAAGAGGGACAGAGGAGTAGTGAGTGTCGAGCATCTCAATGGAAACCACAAAAATCAAGTTTACAGTACCCCAAATCCCATAAGGTTTAAGGCATGATAACAATGAAAAACCAGCACAGATGCACATCCTAGAGGTGGTTACCACTTCTAAACCCCATTGCTGAAGCTCTGGAAGATCCCAGCAAAACCTTACAGGTGCCACTTACAGATTAAATAGTTGCACATTACCTGCAGCTCCTCATCAGAATAAACAGACTTTTTATGGCCTTTCCTCCACTATTGACGAGTCAGAAATTAGTGACAAGCCTTTAACATGTCTGGCTAATGATGACATCACTGCCTGTCTCCCTTTGTGCAGCCTTCTCTCTATTTTTTATTACAGACCCTGTGGATCACAAACCTCAGTAACTGCTTAATCTCTGTGGGAAGAGTTAAAATCCAAAACTGCAGGAGCCATTTCTGCTCCATAATTAATCTTTCCCGTGACACAGTAGTTAAACAAATGTGGTTCATAAATTTTCATTGCTAACAAGTGCAGGATGATTTAAACTGGGAGCTGCTGAAATGCAGTCCACAGTTCCTGAGCTAAACCAGAGAGGAGACAAAGCAGCACCCAGGGTTAACTTCTCACCCACCAAGGGACATCCTGCCCAGTATGGAAACTGGGGGAATCAACTGGGGGCCACCCATCAGTGCTGGGCACCATCAGTGGGTCTGTCCTGGCTTTTATTCCTCTCTCTCTTTCCGTTTTCTCTTTTCATTACCGTAATTATAGCATTTTATTTCAGTAATTAAATTGTTCCTGTCTCAACACACAGGTTTTTGTCCTTTTTTCTGATTCTTCTCCCCATCCCAGGAGGGCTGGGGACACGTAAGGGAGCAGCTGTGTGGCACTTGGTTGCTGGCTGAGGTTAAGCTCATTTCTTTAAGCACTGCTAAGTTGAAAAGGGTTTGTTTTAAACAGTTCAAGGTTTGGATATACACTGAGACACTCCAGCATTACTTAGCCCTGCAGTGAGTGCCCACGGAGAGAAGAGGATCCTTCACATTTCAAAGCATTAAATTCCTAAACACTGGTAATATTCCTGCACTCCTGGTCATGACTGGAATATTGGAAACTCTGCAGAATTCTGTTTTAGACAAAGTGAGTGGGGACACAGAAACACAGCACCACTGCTAGAACCTCACTGAAAGCTCACGCCTAACTGCTAAATTCAGGATCAAAACTAACTTCCAAACTAACTCCTTTTTACCCAGAGTGAAGTCCTAGAGCTGACACAGAAAGGCACCAGCACAGGGACTGCTCTGCTCGTTTCTTCCTCTCAGCAGCTCCTCACACTGCAGCACTTTGGGGTGTGAGACAACAGCAGGGCAAGCTGGAGACAGCACAAGTTAGGAGCTGCAGTGGCATAAATCTAATTAAGTCTAAGTGGTAAGACTAAAGGAATGTAAATTAGAACCAGATAGACATCAGCTCTCTCACATGCAAGTTGCACTGAATCAGACTTCCTCTGGATTCTCTAAATCCAGCCCAGCACTCCTACCCCGTGCAGCTCAAAAGCAAACTGCAGTCTTAGGCAACAGTTAACCAAAAAGAATGCATTTAAGCTCAAGAAAATTAAAAATACATATTCAAAATATACTTTTTAAAATGTAGCCAAAAGAAATCCCCCCCAAGCCAAAACCATGGCTGAAATTATTTCCTCAAGGAGCTCCACTGCTGTTCATTCCACCAGGAACAGTCAGAAACTGGGGCAAACCAGCCAAATCATCCCTGTGCAGTGGCACCACTGAACACTTGGGACTTCTCCAGCAGCAGAATGAACATGAACATGCAAGAACAGCAAAGCCAACGTTCATTACAAAGCAGATTTACAGCAGTAAACCAATTATTTTATTCAACATTCAAGGCAAAGAGTTTTCAAAAATATACATGGGACAAAGACCAAAAGAAGAAAAGCTGCATTCATCTTTAAAAGGTGATTTTATGCTCAGAAGCTACTCACAAACACAGCTTGAAATCCAAAATACCATTTTTCTGTCCAGCACCTGCTGAGGTTGATACCCAAAGGGCACACACTGCTCAGAAAGCACCAAGGACGTTCATTACTGAGCATGCAGGGCACAATCTGATCTGTGAGGTGGCACTGAAGCGTGGCAGAACTGAAAATATTATTCTAACATTAGTTAGCCCACCTGAAACTCTTCCCCTGAATGGTAAGAGCAAAAATATTACCCCAAAAATGGGCAACTTGAGCTTCTGACCATGTTACAATCCTGTAAGTCCCTTTGGCTGAAGGGAAAGGCAAATGAAGAGCTCCTCACTAATGACAACACTCAGAGTCATCAGCTGAAATCTTGGCAGCCTCTGGTGCCCACCCAGCTGGGTGTTCTTAAATGAGAGCACATCTTACCAAAATTACCAGGCAGCCTCACTTCCCAAACTGGCCTCAGTTTGGCAGCAGCTCCACCACAACTTTTGGTGTCCTAGCAATGCAAATGCAACTGGGAAAAGAGAGGAGCCTTCCCATGACTTTATTTCAGAATGACTGCAAGGATTCTCTGCTGCCCACTGAGCAATTTAAATGCAAGGTGTTGGGTTTGCACCAGGCCAAGACGAACCCTGAAGGGTTTTCTACACCTCTACACCACCCTGAAGACAGTTTTCTACACTTCTTGGACTCAGTAAAATTCCAAGCTGGATCAAAGCAGCCTCTAGGCTGATCCACAGTGCAAACATAAAGCAGATGGAGCCAACAAGGCAGGGAACTTACGTTTCTCATCATCAGCATGTACCAGAGATGCTGCTCTGGACAGAACATCCAAGGGAGTCTCCATTCTTCTCTGGATCCTGCAAAATTCAGAACCAAGGTTTCAGAGAGTAAACTTCCAGCTCTGGGTGCTGTGGCAGCTGTTCAGAGCACACCCCCAAAGATTTACTGCAGGAAGCAGTGATGCATTGCAGGAGCATGGCAGCAAAAAGAATCTTGCATTCATCTTAAAAGGTGATTTTATGCTCAGAAGCTACTCACAAACACAGCTTGAAATCCAAAATACCATTTTTCTGTTCAGCACCTGCTGAGGTTGATACCCAAAGGGCACACACTGCTCAGAAAGCACCAAGGACGTTCATTACTGAGCATGCAGGGCACAATCTGATCTGTGAGGTGGCACTGAAGCGTGGCAGAACTGAAAATATTATTCTAACATTAGTTAGCCCACCTGAAACTCTTCCCCTGAATGGTAAGAGCAAAAATATTACCCCAAAAGTTTCTGCTGCTCTTTTCATGTTACACCAGCACAGGGCTCCTTACAAGGGTCACTGCTGAAAACAAGGGGACTCTGGGCTTGGCTGTGCCACCTGCCCCAAACAAAGCAGAGCACCAAACCCTAGGGCTGGAGCTGGAACACTGCCCACACACCGTGTAACAGGGTTATCTACTCCCTGTTGGGAGTGGGTGTGCCTCCCACCCCCAATAACCAGCTACTGGAGAGCCAACGGTGCAGGGACACTGCTCTGGACTGCTTTAGATCCTCAGGATTCCATCAACTTCCCCTCCATACTCCCTCCTATGCCCAAAGTAGAATCATCCAAATTTTATAATTTTATTAAATTTTTTTTTTCACTAATAAACACGTAGTTGAACTCTGGGCATGTGTATGTACAACCACACACAGAACTGTATTTTTTTCAATCATAATCACACCTCAGTAGCTGTTTTTTCCCCTGGGTTTTGCCCCTTACAGCCCATAATTGCCATGCATGAAGAATTAACCCCACCACATTAAAAATGCCTATTCCAGCACTACAGACTCCCATAACACCAATGATTGTGTTGCAGCTTCTCCAAGTTTCACATGAAAGGCTTCAAGACTGAAAAAAAAAGTCCCAATATGAAATTCCAAGAATATGAAAGGGAAAGGAAGGAAGAGAATAACATGTTGTCAAGATGTTTTTGTTATAAGGCCAACAACTTATATGTGTTTCCAAATAAAAAGGCAACAACACAGGCAGATCTGTTAAGAAAAAAAAAATGGAGAAAGAGGAAAAAACCCAGAACAACTAATGGTTTTGTTGAGGTTTTTCTACAAAAAACTTTGCAAAAACTTCACCCATAAGAACTGTTTACTGTAACTTACTTTAGAGTATGATCTTAAAAAAAAAAGAAAAGGTAGTGGCAGCTGCAGAAATCTCAAACACATGTCCAACATGTACATTGACTTAACAACAAGCACATGTTTGGGAAGCAATTTCCTTGCCTTTGCACTAAAACAATAAACCTTGCTATCCTCACTCCCTAAATAAGTCAGACTTTCAACTAATCTAAGAATTTAAAACATAAGAGAAAGGATTTTAAAGCATTTGTAAGTTGAAACAATGTATTTTTTAAGCTTAAAGCGTGTATTTTTGAGTTTAAATAATGAAATCCAGTCAGATTTCCACAGAGCTGTGCAGGAAGAAGAGACAAACTCGAACTAACCAAGTGTATTGAGGATTAAAACAAGCTTCTCCCTCCCTGCCACAATCAGCTTTTGCTCAGGAAGAATATTTTTAATAAACTTATCAAGTCAATTAACTCTTTCATGTAAAGAAAGTACCTTCGGGCAAGAGGGTTTAGAAAACAAGATTTTAGCTTATTTTACTCAGTTTGTCTTCATTCTTTATTCCTTTCCCACCTGGCCACATTCCCCTCCAAACCAAAGCAGGGATTGGTTATGAGGTGTTCCCTGAAAAGCCTTCAGCACCACCCCACTCGGGTCCCTCAGCCCTTGGTGCTTTATTCCTTTCATATTTTCCTTTTCTTGGAGTCTAAAAGAGCAGACTGTCCATCAGTGACCCCCTCACACAAATTCAGTTGGAAAATGATTCAGGTTTGTCTGACCAGGGGATGCAGCCACAGCAGACTGAGGTCACTCAGGATTCAGTGCTAACTTGGTGTCATACAAATATTTTTAGTCAACTCTTGAGGAAAAAAAAACCCCAGCTCTTGCTAAAGAACAATGCAAAGGACAGTAAAATGTCTCATTAAAAACAAATTCTCCTTTTTCTTTCAGCTTTCCAGTAATTTTTAAATAACAGGAGCAGCCCATGCCCAATCCCTTTCCGGAGCGTGCTCCCAGTAAGAGAATTAACTGGTGACAGAAATCCACGCTGGGAGAAGGAAACAGGAACCAAGTCTTAATTCTGCTCAGGAAATTAGACACTTTAAAAACAACTTGACTGAAAGTGGCCTCAATTGAGCTTTGCAGTTTTGGGTATCACTGAAGTTCATATCGTGAGAAAGCTGCTGAGGTGTTCCCCGAGAGCAAGGCCTTGAGAAGGATGCTCTGTTCAGTCAAAAACTCCAAATCCCACGGTGCAATACCAGATATTCTGTGCCTTTTTAAGCAGATTTTAAAAAAAATTACCTGCAAGGAGCTGTGCACTGCCAGATTATTTTTCAAATAGTGGTAAATATCCCTTTCTTTTTCAAATAATGTTAAATATCCCTTTATCTCTAAATTAGACTAACAAGTCGGTGGTTACAGTGCAGGAAAGAAGTGAAGGTTGCCCAGGAGAGTGAGAGAAGAGGGATCCTCTCTTAGCTCCAAGTTTAAAGCCCTAATTTGATCAGGCCAAGGGCAGCAAGTGCTGCAGCTGGGCCAGGGATGCCTTGAAAAAGCAGCCCAGCCATCCTGGGGGAGTCTCGTTTCACAAAGGAAAGACCAGTGCTCTTCCCAGGGCTCCAAGAAATGGAAAAAAAATAAAAATAAAAAACCAACCACACCAAAAAAGAACCAGTTAAAAAGGAGACTCCTGACCAAATCCAGCTATTTCTCAGTGTGACAAAAAACCTGTCAATGCAGCAGAATCCAACCTTGAATTTCTGTAAGTGCCCCCCACCAAAACCCAACTCTGTGCATGCCCTTGGTGAGGAAAAGCAAGCGAGGGGTGAAACACAAGATCCAATGGGACTTCCCCTGCTACATCTGATTTAAACAGCATGGAAACAGTTTCCCGAGTGTATCACACTGGTTACAAAGTCTTAACTGTTGGATTCGAGGAGACGTGAGCCAAAAGCACTTTTACAAGCATTCAGGATATTTTTATCTCCTGTAATTTCAAATATTAGTTTAATATCTCACTCAGAGCCCTTATTTATCAGTTACTGCTCCCACTCAGCTGTGCTCTGTTCTGGCCTCTCACCTACACAGCAGCAAAGAAACACTCTGGAAAACAGTAAAGACATGAAATGTGAAATCAGAGATGTCTAAAAACTCATCTAAACACGGATCCACCTGTCATTTTTTTTATGCAGCACTTGGAGCCCACAATAGCCCATCAGTGAAATGAAAACACATTATTTTCCCTCTCCCTTTCACATTTTTGCAGGTCCCAGAAACACACAGAGTACTCTCAGCTTTGCAAATGCCTGCTAATGGGTTTTTTTAAAGGCTGTAGAGAAGAGAAAGCTTTAGAAAATGAACAGTTAAGTGTTTTCAGGGATTTATAGAGCACCTTCCGAGCATCAGGAAGAGCATGCAGGGAAAAACCCTGAGGTTGCTTGTTTGGAATTCAGTCAAGAGGCAGCAGAGCAACCAGCAGCACTCACTGAGCCTGAACAGAGAGACAATTATTTAATCCCTCCAGAGTTAATATTCACTGTGGGGGATGTGAGGAGAGATGTGAGATAAAGAGAAGAGCTTTACATTTGATTTTTAAAAAGGGGGAATAGCAAAGGGAGAGAAAGGAAAGAGAAACGAAGCTGCTGTTTGGGCAGCGATCTCGTTACAGAATTAGCATGGCTTTGGCCTAGGACAGACCTCAGCTCAAGTCAGATGCCAAAAACAAGGGCAAAATTGGGTGGTGAGAACAACAGACACGAGTGCAGGCAAGACAGAGAAGAATTTGGATACAGTTTGGATCTGAAATGCCAGAGGGAAGTCTCAGCCAGGACAATGCCTGGATTTCAGGTGGGGCTGACAGAAGAGCAGCACAGCCTCTGCAAACACCTGAGGAACACCAGAAACTGCTGCTCAAACCTGCTGAGACACACACCTCCATCTGCCAGGGGGGGAAGGCTGAACCTTCCCAGGATGGACACAAAAGCCCGGTTCTTGAATTCCCATCGGGAGAGATTACACAGCTGAGGTTGGAGGGAGAAGGATTAATAAATAAAGGCCATTGGAACAATGAAAAAGTGACTCGAGAATGACAAGGCACTCGAGAAAGCATCAAGGCTGAAGGGTAGATAAGCACAAGTACAGGGAAAACAAGATTACTTGAAAAGTGGGGTCAAATAGGTCAAGAGCAGCTCCCACCTGGGGAGATACAAACACAGAACTGCCCAAATTCATCCCCAGAAGTGCCTACAGAGAAACAAACTCTGCTGATTTCAATGGAAAAAAGTGAAACTGAAGAGGAAATCCAGATGCAACTGAGCAGCACAATCTGTTAGTGTACACAAGGAAGGAAAACAAAGCAGAAGGTTGATGTAAAACAAATAAACATAGTTTATTTCTATGAGAGGAGAGAGCAAAGCATATTTGCCCCATGAATGAAAATAATGATAAGCACGTTGTAATCAATAATTTTCTCAAAGAGTCACCATACATTTAAATTTCTTCAGCTATGCTTAGAGCAGAGCTTCTACTTGAGGATGCAAAAATGCTGTGTTGAGATACTCACGTGAAATGTTAAAAAGTGAAGTGTTAAAAAGTGAAAGTGCTCACTTTAGGGCATGATTACCAAGTAGCACTGATCATCCCCTGCACTTACAACTCACAGTCTCGAGTGTAAGTTCAGGCTATTTGGCTAAATACTTTTTGGTTTGGTTTTATTTTTGGGGTTTTTTTAATGTATTTTTTCACTACTTTGGGGGTTTTTTAAGTCATGCTTGTTATGCATGTGGAAAATGTGTTCAAACAGGCAAACCTTCAAACAGAAAAAACAATTTAACTCATCACACAGAAAATTATAAGCTTAAAGCAGAGCTTTGGTATTTTACCTTATGCTTTTTGTTGTCTTGTTGCATAAAACCCCCTTAACAAGGCAACATTTTAAGCAAAAAGCTATTAGTAATGCTATTTGAACTGAAAGCTAACAAAGCTGAGAAATTTAAGGTGGGAAAGTCCAAGCTGACCTTGCCTTGTGCCTACAAGATCACCCAGAGCATCCTAAACGTTACACAACCTGCTGCAAACACATTATGGAACGTTTAACCACAGTAAAGAGAACTGAACCAGAGCTCCCTTTTCCAGCAGAAAACTTTCAGGTGTCTCTGGAAACAACCAACTCACCACTGCAATGTGGAGATGCTGAGAAGGTTAACAAAGCTCCTCATATGTAAATAACCAACTGATGGCTCCTGATGTGAACTCTCGATTAAGCTGCCTCAAAGGTCTCTGCAAACATTTTCTATCCTATTTTAGCTACCCAGGGTGGCAGCACCCCTGGGTGCTCCTCACTTCAGCTCTGGCCCAGTTTCTGCTCTAGGGTGGGTGTAAAAGCTGACCTCCAACCCCCAGAGGAGTTCCAGAGCAGAGAGGGAACAGCAGCCTGCAGCAAAACATCCCATCCCTGCTCCCCACAGCGTGCTGGGGATGCTGGAGATTCAGCAGCAACTGTGCCAGCCCAGTCATTTAAATAAGAAAATGCAAATGTACAATAGGGAGGCCCAAATTCTACCAAGAGTCTAACGGGTCAGATCTGCTTCTTGTGAATCAAAGCAGTTCTTGTAACTGATCCCAAAAAGCCTTATAGCCTGATGCCAAATAACAAGATTATAACTGTGTATTGATAAGAAGGAGGGCAGAGAATTTAAGCTAAACATTCCACATTAAAAATCTCCTCACAAGTTCACAGATATGAGAATACAAATAAAGGCCTTAAAGTCTGGAGGAGAGCCTTTAAAAAGTTTATTAAGTTTATTATTGAGGCAGGGGAGGGATATTGCTGCCCAATTTTATAGAGTTTTGGATCCAAGGGCTCTCAGTATCACTGCCTGCAATGAGTTTCACTCAGGTTTCCCAACTCGCAGTTTGTTTCTCTCTGAGGAATGCTCTTTAAAGAACTCTCTGCTCTAAAGTCACAGAAAATCTAATCAGTGAAATTACCCTGCAGGAGAAATCCCAGAACTCTCAATCAGCCAAGTCCTCTTTGGTTTAATTTTATTTCTTGTTCCTGACAATCCTGAAGCACCAACACAGCAGAAGGGAAGCGAGCTGGCTTTATGGACTGTCCAACGCCAGTGGAAACGGGGGGTAAATTCCCATTGATCCCCTCTCAGAAAAGGGCGCACGGGTATCAGCGCGGACAGCTTAACTCAGGGAATTAATTACTGCTGATCACATCTGGGGAACACACAGCGAGCCCGACCCCGCACTACTAAAGGCTACATTAAAACCCTCCAACGATGTAATACAGAAGATGCAGCACCAAAAGCCTTCACAGCGCCCTTGGGACGCGTTCTAGAAGGTTTCACCTCCGCTACCATCCGGCGCCGGGGATTCTCCCTGCGGGAAGACCACGCTGGGGGGGAGCCCGGCTGCGCTGCGGGCGGCAGGAGCGTCCCAGCGCCGGGGACAGCCCGGCACAGCCGCTCC
>VYXG01011643.1:70437-153379 GCA_013397235.1 Lanius ludovicianus | reverse complement strand
CCCGGTGGCTGCGCGGGCCCGCCGAGGAATGCCAGGAATGAGCGCAGGAATTCGGCTGCGAGCAGGTGGGGAGCGCCGCCCGCCCCCATTGGCCGCGCGCGCCCTGACGTCAGCCCAATTAGGGTAATTAGGCGCTGACGTCACATCCCCGCAGGTAGGGAGAGCGCTCGGGCCCGGCCCCGCCCCTGCCCCTGGGGAGGGGCTGGAGGGACCCGGAGGAAGAGGAGGGACGAAGGTTCGAGCCTCGGGAGGGCCGGGAACGATGCCGAGGGGACAGCAGAGCACGGGCGAGGACAACGCTGCTTCTCTCCCACCCTGCTCTAACCCTAAACCTCTTCCTCCCCCCGCAGGAAAAACTGCAGGCAAACAACGCAAACTAAACTACACCTACGGGAAAACAACAACAAAAAAGTCTCTCTCAAGAGGAAAGCACTTTTTAAAGCAGAAGTGAGCGTTTCGAATTAAAGCACAGTGCCACAGCATCTGCCAAAGCGGCTCAGCAGCCCCAGCCGCACCGAAACACGCACGAGTGATGAGGCGCAAGCGTTTCCGAGCCTGATGTAAGCGGCTCTGCCCGGCTGGAGGATGGGGCTCACATCCACGCACTCCGCACGATTTGACGGTCATTGGTGCGAGCAGATCCGGCACTTTGCTTCCTGTTTACTGCTCGCACTGCGGCGGGCTTTTACAGAATCCCTGCTCCCGACATGACTCACTCGGCCGTCGGAGGAGCTGCCCGCAGCCAGACGTGGGTGCGAGCAAAGCTGAGCCCCGGCCGTGGCCAGGGAAACGCTGCCCTCCCCGTGGGCAGCAGGGCGGGAGCTCCGAATCCGAGCGCTCGGTGCCATCCCCGCACACCGGGCTGCTGGAAAAGGATCGCCCCTGCTCTCCCCATCCGAGCACCAGCACAGCCCCGGCATTCCCATGGCAGCGTTCATTGCCAGCGTGCCATTTCCAAGATCCCGGCAGTTTAGGAGCAAGGCTCGCTGAAGCGCTCTGCCTGCTCTCAGCAATGCTGGCAAACCAAGCTGTCGGGCAGCTTGTGGAAGAGCCGTTTCCCAGAAGCCAAGCCAGGGTTTCTCCAAGGCGTTCTGAAGAGCCTGGGAATGCTGTTCCCAGCAAGAGGCTTGCAGAAATTAATTCCAGAGCAGGAGAGGATATGGGAAAGTGCTGCACTGCCTTTCTGGTGTCCACACTGAACATCAGCCGTCACCAAACAGGTCCCAGAGTGCTGCATTTTATCCTCACAGGGATCTGGGGTTGCTTCAGGCGGCTCTTGGAGCGCATTGCAAAGGGAAAGAAAGACAACAAATCAACCCGAGCCCCACCAAGAGCTTTAGGATTGCGGATTTGTGGTGGAACCCAAAAAAAGAACAGGGCAGCAGAAATAGAGGGTGTTTCCATGGAATTCTGCTCATGGCATTTCTCCTGTCCAGCTCCTCCTCCCTCAGTGTGACAATAAATGCACAGGCATAGAAAGGGAACCACAATTGTCTGTGTTTGCTCAAGGAAAAGAAGCACCAGGGCACAGCAGGGTTTATTTTAGATGCTGAAACTGGGATTTCTGCATGAAATGGTGGAGGGAGCACAGCTCCCACACGGAGCCAGAGGTGCAGCCGAAGCCCAGCCAGGCAGTGTGGGAGGTGCGGGGCAGGGAATGGACGGGGATGAACCCACACACCCTGCACTTGGATTCCTTGAAAGATCCAGAGCCCATGAAGGCTCTGCACTGTCCAGTTCCCATTTAAAAGTCCATCAAAATCATGCAAGAATAGCTGACACTGAAATATTTTCATATCCTTGCAAGGACAGGTCATGAGATCTCCGGGCCACCAAAAGCTAGCCAAAAAGCACAATCCAAACCTAAATTAAATCCAGATTTAGCCTCCACACATTCAGTATATCTAATAGGAACACTTCAGTTGATAAAAAAAATTAAATGCATGCAGTGTCAGAACAGCCATGACCATAATTTCATCCACATTGCAAAACCTTCATCTATGACACCTGTAACAATATGAGGTATTATTTATATATATATTTTTTAATTGACATTGTATTAGTAGACTACTGGAGATTATTTTCATTACCAGCAAGCAAGAAGAGGAGTTTGATGATCTAATATTTGGGGAAAAAAGTAGTCAAAATAGTAATATAAAACTTGTTTGAGAAAACAAGATACTGGACAAGAAAAATACCTTGAAATATGGAAACAAAACCACAGGCACTGAGAAAAGATCTGAACTAGACATTGGTACATATCACAAGAATTAATTACTGCAGACTAATTACAAGGGTTTTTAATATGTATCTCTGAGAAAAAAGTCTGCCACTCCTGTTTATAACTGCTGGAGGGAAGAGGTGGGAAGGGTTTCTTTGTTTAAACAGACAGAGCTCCTGGGATGAGGAGGAGGCTTGAGAAAGGAGAGGTCAAAACAGCTTTGGATCCTTTGGAGCTGCTGTTACAGCTCCCAGCAGAAGTTTTAGACCTGGATATTTATTAAACATCTAAGGAGCCTGAGGAACATCAGCTGGCTGAGAACAGTGACCCCGTGCGTCCCCTGCAGACAGACTTCCCACTGCAGCGAGGTGTCAACATCTGGAAAAACCAAAAACATAAATGCAAGTTGTCAAAAGTTGGAAATCCTGGAAAACAAATCTTAACACAGCATCAGAAAGCCTTGTTGGAGCTGCTGAACTCAACACATGCTGCTCACCAGGCAAATTGAGGAGGGCAGCCCCAGTCTTGGGTGATGAGCTGCATTTTGGTTTGCTCGGGTGTTAAGATTTGTTTTCCTTTAGCACAAACTTTCTAACCCAATGGCATCAAAGGCACTTTGCTGACTCAGATACCAGCAAAAGTTTATTCTGCTGAAACCCAAAAACTGACCAAGATAGCTGAGGGTTTGTAGCTGAACTCAGACAAAAGCAGTGCTTCAGCAGCCAGGTAAGGCACCCAAGGCATGATGCAAATCCTGGGCCAGACTGCAGCTGCCTATCCTGTTCCAAATGGATGTTAATCACCAAAAATTAAGCCCATTCTCCACACAGTGTGGCCAATGCAAGAGAAGGTTTAATCCCTGTGAGAGGGAGCTGGGACTGTGGCTGGCCATGGGTCTCAGCTGCCTCAGGACAATGTTTAAGACTTTTCTTGAATTTTTTTCAGTACAGAGGTGGGAAAGGTCCTGAAACCAGAGGGGGAAACCCCATGTTCTAGCAAATGCAGTTGCAGTCTGCAGGGAGACCCCATGGCCTACTCCTACAGACCCCACTCAACCATAAATCCTGTAATTATTGAAATGAAGCCTGGCATCTATTCCATGACCAACCCAGAAAATAAAGCATTCCCACTATAATAAGAGTTTCTCACTGCCATCCCATTTTGGTTTTTTCAAACAGCAACAATACAGATGCTTATTTTCCAGCAGCCAGGAATGCCTGAAGTTCCCTGGAGTCTGCAGAGAAGCCCAGTGTGTACCAAACTCTGCATAAAATGATGAAATTGGTGCCAATAGCCAACACCTTTCCCAGAGCTATCCCAAACCCCATTATCTGTCACAGGTTTAATAAGGCATGGCAGAGCTTTGCCACCTCTGTCAGTCCAATTACAATGCATGCTTCCATCTATCCACACCTTCTTTAAATAAAACTGCTTAATTTTACACCAAATGCCAGCAGCTTTTAAAATCAATCTCAAGACACATTTTATCACACACACATTACCTGGCCTCAGAAGCAAACATCTTTTCAGCAGTGTTAACACTCCTAAACTCTGAATCTAAAACTCTTCATGGCAAAAATCCACATTCATCTGCACTGCAGCTCAAAGCTGCCTTATATAAAATCACATCCAAAATTCAAAACATATAGGATTTAAATTTTCTTGAAGATAGTTTATTACTTCATTACACCACAATGTGTTAAATTGCAGTAATTCCAGCCAGACAAGTAGATCCAAACTGTAAGTTGATGGAGATGGTTATTTATTACCTGCTTCAAGACAAAGCTTGCCCTCTTCATAATTGTCTGCCCCATCATCCCAAGGAAGATGAAAAGAGACAGTGTAATTTCAGTTGGAGCAGGGTCAGAACAGCAGCATAATCTTCAAGCAAACAATGAGATACTTTCAGACTCAAACAGAACCATGAACACCACTAGCTCTGCTCTTTCAGAACATTTAACCACAGGTACTTGTTGCTTGCTTTGTTCTAGGAAAGATTTCACCCCATGCAGGTTCCCATAAGATGAAGACAGACAAGATAGCTGAAAAAAAAAATTAAATACAAAAAGAGTGTCAGATTAACAAATTAAAAGCAACCTTTGGCCACAAGCCACTGGTTTTAATTTGTTAAAGTTTTGTTAAACAATGATAAAAAGACCACAAATGGTTCACAGCAAAACTCCAAATGGCAAATTTAGTGTAAAGGAAAGGTCAGTAATAGTCAGTGATCCACAGCTGAAGGTAAATATTCAGGGGAACCTCTTTGTTATGCACGTTTTTCTTACGAGTCAACATCCATATAACAGATTTAACTCCCTATTTGATCTGTATCCTACCTCTCACACAGGACCAGATCTACTTTAGTCCAAGTGGCATAATTAAAATCATGAACAGGTTGCAGCTCAAGATGAGATGCAAAATTATTTTCAGACTTTCCACATCAATTCATGGTAAGCAACATCATTTACATACATTTGCAGGCTGCAAGAAAAGGTTCTTCAGTGAGCAGGTCGGGCTCTGCTCCCAGAGAACAGGGACAGGACAAGGGGAAATGGCCTCAACTCCACCACAGGAGGCTCAGGTTGGACATCAGCAGGAATTTCCCCATGGAAAGGGTGCTCAGGCATTGGCAGGGGCTGCCCAGAGAGGTTTGGAGTGCCCATCCCTGGAGGTGCCCAAGGAATTCCTGGACGTGGCACTCAGAGCTCTGGGCTGGGGACGAGGTGGGGATGGGGCACAGCTTGGACTCGGTGGTCTGGGAGGGCTTTTCCAACCTAAATGACCCTATGATTGTCTAATGCAAATAGCACACCAGTTTTCAATTCTATACTGGGAGGGGAATCCTGCTAAAATTAGTCACAGATAAACCAGACAAACAACTGAGGAGACATTCTTTAAATAACAAATTAAAGCAAAATAAACCAGATCTTTACTTTAAAAGCAGCTGTGTGAGTACAACCCTCCAATATAATCCCCTGGAAATGCTGTAAGAATTTCAAGTGCAGTGATGCATTTCATCCTTTACTGTTTTCTGCAGGGAACTCACCTCCAAACTGCCCAAGTGCTGCTGACTCACTCTGCTCCTTGGCAAGGGTCTCATGCAGGGATGCAGGGACAGAGGGAATGGGCACAATCTCCCACCTGTGACCCAACACCAGACTTGGGAGGCAACGAGGAGAAAGAAAAAGAGAGAGGAAAAAAAAAGAGATTGTCTAGAAGTTCTTGTGCAACAGAACAGGATAGAAAAAGAGAAAAGGGAAAAAAAAGAGATTGTCTAGAAGTTCTTGTGCAAATAACTTGGTTTTAAAGAGCTTTGCCCCAGGCTGTAAAGCCAAAGCACTGTGACAGCATCATGAGGCAGGCACTGCTCGGTGTCAGCCCAGCCCCTCTCCTGCAGCACTTCTTCAAGCAGCCTAGGAAGGTGCAAACTTCTTGGCTCTTGCTCTTGTACAGGGGGGGAGCCAGACATCTCACCACTGCTGGGAGCAAGACAACTTGAGGGTGGCAATATTAACGGAGAAAACCAAAACCACAAACAAAACCAAAAAAAAAAACCCCACTGAATGCTCCCCTTTCATGCTTCACCATGAATTTTAAAATAGGAGGTTTGGAGAAACTTTGGCAGGAGGCAGAGATTAAGCAAATAATCACTGTGTGGGAACACAACCTTTCAAATTTACCACGTGCACCATGGAGCTAAAGAGGTCCCATGTAGAGAAGTAATACAAATTAATTCAATAATGAGATGTTTTACTATTTATTTGGCTTATTTAATTGAGATGGGGAGGTATCCTAAATATCAGGTTCAAGGCTTTCAGAGGCCTCACAGTACAAGAAAGGGAAGTGAAGGAACAAAAACACAGAGTGTTATGATCACTTTTTGGTTTGTTTTGCTTTTAAAGACAGCTCCTTGTGGCTGCAAATTCCTAAAAATCAAATTTATTCAAATTTAAACCCAGGAAGAACGTTCTATACCCACCACACTTGCATAGATTTTCAGTCAGATCAGAGTGTTGTCTTTGCAGCTGCAAGACCTTCCATTTCTCAGGAAAAAAAAAAAGTATATAATCATGCAAATAGTCCCCACCACAACTGGAAAGGATTTGGCAGAATGCCAGATTATGAAAGCAAAAAAATGACATGGAAGTTCTTAAACTAAAGATATAACTAAAATATTTGGAGTTTGGAAGAATTATTTCAGAATATACACTCTGAAGCTTCCTGTTCATGTATTAAAAACTTAATCCACTTCTAAACATTTCTGATTGAACCAGGCTGAGTAAGAGGTTAAACCACGCAGGAGAAAAGTGATTACTGCCTCTCCCTGGGCACTCATTAAGTCCAGCATCAGTTAGAAACGGTGGTGGAGATTTTTATCTAGGAAAACAGGTAAATAAGGTCACTGCAAACCTTTATGAAACCACAGTACCAAAAGGGACAGAGCAGCTGTGGGCTCAAACAAAAAGCAGAGCAGAAAATAGCTGTAGTGGTTATGTCTCTTCTGATGCAGTAGGCAATACAAAGAAAATTCATTTTCTACCCAGACTGTATGGCCAGCAGAGTGCCTCTGAAAATGAAGAATACTTTGTCCTCTCTCAACACCTTACCCACGAAAAGCTATCAGACACACACTGACCTGATATTCTGACCTTCAAAGCATATTTCAACTTCAATTCTATTTTTAAAATAATTGCTGGGAAAAGGCATGAGTCACAACACTGCTTGGATCCCCCTGCACTGGACACTCACCAAGGCTGTGTTTATTCTGAAGTTTCCCAAGTCAGAACAGGCTCTTTTATTACCACCTCAATGTGAGAACAAGGTTCTCTCCCTCAGCCACCCAGGAATCCTGGCCTCTCTATGCATCCTGCCCTTCCCAATTCTGGCACAGATGTGTGTTGCAAACACCAGGAAGCTCTGGGATACTGCAAAGGATTTCCACCAGAAAGGGATCCCACTTGCTCAGCTGTCTGCTACCCATGGGCACCTTTGTTATGCTCAGGTTGCATCGTTTACTCCAATCTGCTGCCAGTGAAGGTCAACAAAATGCAAAGAGAAACCTCAGGGAAGCACAGGTGAGAAACACAGGCTCTACACTTAGAGATACAGGTGGAATTTGCAGGGTCCCACAGCCAGGCACTTGGAGAAACTCCCTGCTCCAACCCTTGGAAAAAGGGGAAGCGATGAGGAACACGTCACACATGAGCTGATGGAGGTCAGCAGCCCGTGTGGCTCAGCTTTGTGCCCTCCCCAAACCCAGCTTAGGAGCAGCCAAATGATTATGTATCCAGTCAAATTCTGATTTCCCCTTCTTTCTGTGTCATCCAGTTCATCCCCTCTGGAGCCTGAGGCTGTTACACACCCCACCAGCACTGTGGATGTCAGAGGCAGCGAGGCCCAGGCTGCTGACTCACCTACACCAACTCTCAGAAGTTTGATTGGGTCCAGGCTCTTCATTACAAAGAAGCCTTTTAAGACATCAGAAATAAATCATCTGCCTGGTTGCCTTTAATGAAAGCTCTGTTACACAGGAAAAAGGGGGAGGGAGCATGAAACAATATCCATGGTGGAACAGCCAAGCCAGAAAAGAAGGATGTCTGAAGAACAGAATGAAAGTCTTGAGAATTAACTCAAGAAAAGAAACAATAAAGCAGCATGGAAATGGAGCAGGAAGGTATAAACAGGAAAGTTACAAATGGAATGAAAGGCTAAAGTGACTTTTTTTGTTGTGAAAGAACAAACACACCTCATTAGGACAAAGAGTCAGTAACATATTCCCATGTACCAACTTCCCGTGCAACGATCCCTGGTTATTTTAGTGGATTACAGCTGTATGACCAGAAGAAATCATTTCCACATACTGGTGGGGAACTTCAAAAGCAGCTAACAAGGCTGAAATCAATCTCTCTTCTCTTAAAAGTTTTACATAGCAAAGCCCTGTAACAACTGCCCCGGGTATTCTCTTAACAATTGCGAGAAGTTCAGAGCAAGCTGCTCAGGGCTATGATTCATTCGTGGCTCTCTGCCAGAAAAATAAATACATTCAAGACCAGTGGCCCCAAGGGGAAAGGTAGGCCACTCTTTAAAAAGCACAAGATAAATGATTTACAGAGCAGAATCCAGTTTTCAGCCTATGTGGATGAGGAGGAAGGACTTTTTTATGTCTCCCAAAGACTTAGTGCACAGACTTGGATACTGGCAGTGCATCAACACATGGGGGAACTAGGAACTGTTGAGCTGGGATTTGCAAAACTCACTCCAAAGAGCAAGAAATGAGCCCATATCCTGCTGTACACAGAGTTCATAAAGGCAAATCAAGACTTGCAGTGGGTCTCCAGCAACACAGGACGAACACAGCCGGCTCAGGTTACAGGGAAGTCACACCTGAGCAGGGACAGAGGGATCCTCTGGCAGAGTGGCAGTGACAAACAGCTCAGAGGTGGGCAGGGCCTGACACCAAACGGCCTCTGCTGCACATAATCATGGTTAATTAGCTGCTGAACAGCAAGCAGTACTTATTTTATTTTCCCAGCAAGTGAGGTGCAGGATGGACACTGGTGTTTCACTGTGGGAGTGAGGCCAGATATTCCCACACCAGACTGATTTGTCACTGCCCTCTAACGTTCTTTCATCCAGGAGGTCAGAGCTCCATCCTGAATCTGTTCATTTGTCCAAGAGCTCTGCATCTCTCAGGGTCTGTTTGCACCACTGGGATCAGTATTTTCTGTTCCTAACCTTCCCCCTGAGCACACCTGATCAAGTCAACACCTGATTACAGATTGCCTCTTACAAAGCTTGTGCTGAAAGGCAAAAAGTGCTTTGGCCACTCCAAGTCCTCACTACCCACCTTACCACTACGAATTAAAGACTTCTAGATTATCTAGAAAGGAACCTCTTCATGCTAACAAAAAAAATCCATCCAAACCCCAAGGCTGAGTATATTTAAGTGACTTCAATTCCCTGCTTCCATTTTTTATAATACAAACTTTTCAAATTGGGGATTTTGGTCTCTCACTAATAGGGACAGAGAATGCCAAGGCCATAAAAACATCCTTTGTCTCCATAAAAAGTTTAGGCAGCCTTGTGCCATCAGCAAAAGGGCATTTGAGGGGATTTGTTTTACACTTTCTATCACCAATGGATAATGCAAAGTGTTAGGAATCTGCCTCTGACCTTAAAAAGTTTCACTGTGATTTATTTCCTACTTGCCAGTAATTATTTCCTGAGTCTAGATTAAAACTTCAAACTCAAATATTTTAAAATAGTCAATATTTAAAGTTTCCCTGTGATTAAAGTGAGCCTGCATGAGTCATATTACATACAACAGTGGACTTTATATTGTCTTTCTTAAATTTATGCTCTAAACTTCTCCCTGGAAACAATTATCAGACTACTTCATTGAAATAATTTATTT
The DNA here is from genome assembly GCA_013397235.1 of Lanius ludovicianus. Taxonomy (NCBI): domain Eukaryota; kingdom Metazoa; phylum Chordata; class Aves; order Passeriformes; family Laniidae; genus Lanius; species Lanius ludovicianus. The sequence goes on along the minus strand of VYXG01011643.1, from coordinate 143,744 downwards.
TTTAAACTGAGATCACTAAATCAAATATACCTTGAGAGATGGCCCTGATGATCACATAATACACAAGAAAAAACCCAAACATGCTAATCAGGAAAGATAAATTTTATTTCCATTTTTTACCATTATTTTTATCATTGACATTCTAATAAGTAAAATGAAATATTTGCTGAATTTATTTCTATTAAGAAAAAAATTCCCAAATTAGCAAACACACCTGAGTGTGAAAAATATTCTCTTTACAAAAGATCCTCCCAATTTATTGCACCAGACATGGATACTGCCAGTAATGCCCATTCTCTCATGCCAGGATTAATGTAAAAAATCAGGTAAAACTCCAGTTTTCTTTAGCTTAGCTAATTTAAAGGGAGTACAAGTTTCATCTTTGTTGGCAGTATTTTCAGGGGAAAAACATCATCAAAGAATTAAAAAAATATATCCTTTTGTGCATAATATTCCCAATTTTCCAGTGTTTGGATAGAATCTTCTGCCAAACAACACCTATTTCATATGTCTGCCCAAGCAGATGCATGGAATTCTGATTTTCCTTCCACCTCTGGCCCTCGTGACAATGCTCATGAGTTGGACAGTTTTCATCTCAGCCTCATGAGGGGAACACAAAATTCTATTATTATTACATATCCTTATTTATTAATATTATTAAATATCCTCCTTAAAGGACCTGACAGCAGCCAAGCTGCTCGTTTCCCTCTCCCACACTGTGGCAGTTTTTGGATTCAGGATGTCACACACCTGAGAGATAATTTCCCCTTCACAAGGTCTGCCCTGCAGCAGCACCCAGGGAACATCCTCAGAGGAATTCTAAGGATGAACCTGGCAGTGCAGGAATGTTCCACACCTCCTTCAAACTCCAGGGATTCCCCAGTCCTGTAAATCCCTGAAAGGACTAAATTTGGGACACTGATTAGTTTGAGAGAGGCTCTGAGGGTATTTTGGGAAGTAAAACTAACAACACAAAGAGAATGAGTGACTTTGGGTTTTAATCCATCTGTACAATCAATCTTTTTTACTTAGAGTTCTTCAAAATTCAAGCTCTAATATACAGGAAAATTAATTTCAGTATTTACAGAGTATAATTCCTTTGCCCTATTGCCAACAAACTTCCCATTAAAAAGGAAAATAGGGCATTTAAATCATCAGAACAGACTTCTTAAATACACTGTAATCTTCTCAAGGATGCAAAGTCACATCTGCTAAACATTTAGAGAAAAAGTACCATTTATTTACCCATACACAGTATGTAAAGACTCAAGATGTCTTCTTTAACCCTCCCTTTGTCATCTTATATAATTTCTTCATACTGTAAGTCACAGATTTCTTTGCCCCTAAAAAGAAAAAAACAAAAAAAAGAGGAAAAATATCAACATGTGGGAAGGCTGACTCAGAAGGTGCTTAATACATCAAATGAAGTATTTCCCTGGGGGAATGACAGCCTAATCCAGCAGGCAGACATGCAAATAACCTTCCTGTCACAGTCATAACACAGTAAATAATGACACCAAAAATACTTTTAATGCTATCAAAGCAGAGAAAATAGAACAGAATTGGGGTAAATACCATGCCATTGCACTTGGCATACAGTAAAGGCAGACATCTCAATTTTCAGAGATACAGCAGCAGTCGTTGCCTCCATGTGTTGAGGACTTTTAGATATGATGGGATTGAGGATGACCCAAACACAGTTTGTCAAATGTATCCTTGGAGTTAAACAATTTCGGAAGAGCCTTCTCTTACAGACCTACAGTAAAAAACCCACAGCCTCCTGCTGGGTTTTGTCATCGAGTATTTGTAAATTTAAAAACAAAACACTGTTAATCTTGGCATTTCAGGGGGGGTTCTGAGATGTGCAGCTACTTGCTTTTCCTTTTTTGTTTACCAAATAAACCCCAAAACAAACAAGTAAAAAACTCGACACAACACACAGAGTGACTGTTCAGGTTACAGAGCAGTCTAATCACACCCTTACAAATTCAGGACTGAAAAGGCAAGTTTTTAATGCTACACAAAAAGCTCTACTTTTGACACCTGCACAGATTAAAGGTAGAGTAGATTATACTTACTACAATCTTTCCTATGTTTATTTAATTGAACACCTGATAACACTAAAATACACAGAAGGAATTTAGCCAGAAGTCACACAACATTGCAGACCAGAAAACGAGGAAAGATCTGCAACAAACAAGCAACCTCAACCCAAGTTTAGCCATGTGCTGCACTGGATTTTTAAATTTTTGGGGGCCATAATAATAGTTGATATGGAAAGACCTCAAGAAAAATAAAGAAAGGAAAAAGCAAAAGAAAGAAATAATTTAAAGATATAAAATTTTGATAGATGCATTCAAATTTGAGTTGTAAGAAGTCAAATGAGTAGGCAGCAATAAGGAAAAGTGCACACTTTCATTTGTGCCAGAATGTGACAGAGTAAGAAGGCTTTGATAACAAGCAGGCTGCAGAGAATCAGTTCTGCACTTCCCATGTCTCCAACTGCAATTTAAATAAACACAACTTCACCTTTTGTAAGAAACCATCCATACATGTATTTTGAACTTACAAACCCATGTGCATCCCACATGTATGCTCCTACTTCTCCATATTTAATAGGTTTTTGTAAAAGCAAGCACACTAATGAAGTCATGACAGCCTTTTCTTTGCAGCATCTCAAATAACAAGTAAATAATCATGTAAATCCTCAATATCTGCACAGAGCTTGCACACACAGTAACAATTCCTGTCTCAGCACACGGCCAAGCTCTGGCACAGCACAAATAAAAGAAGTGATTCCCAACCTGCAGCGTTAAAACTGTGCCCATGAGAATGCCCAAGGTGCTGGATGCAGCCCCTCTGGCAGAGGAATTGCTCTGCCAGTCCCACGAACGCCAGGTACTTCTGGAAGGGCAGTGCAGCTGAGCTGTGCTGGCACTGCAGCCTGCGAGGGAAGCGCTGCTCTCAGCCTGGCACCTGCAGTGCCCAGGGCAGCAGCTGGGCAGCAGGGGATGGTTGGTTCTCCNAGACCCCTCTGCCCTGAGTCGGCAGAGGATCTGTCTCTGGTCACCCCTTCGTGGAAGATGCAAGAATAAAGCTGCTTCTGCGGAACCACCAGACCGTCTCCTCTCCTCTCTCTATCCGGGCCTGGCCAGGGGGGTTTGCCTTGCAGAGCAGAGCTGAAATCACTGCTGAATCACTAAGAGCTGATGGCTGCTGAGCCAGGCACCTCTGCAGGCAACCCCGGCCGAGGGCTGAGAGAAGCCACGGCCCCCTGGGAGACGGTTCCTGACGGGATCACCTCTCCGGGTCTGCTACGGCTTCTTGGGTCTGAGCCTCAGACCCCATCCAGCCCGGGCCAGGAGAAACCCCCCGCAGCTAAACAACACTCCTGCCCCTGCCCTCCCCAAACTCCAGCCCCGCACGGAGCGAGCCGCTCGCAGCGCTGCCCCAGCGCAGGTTTGTCCACGCAGCTGCTTCCCCAAAGCAGCCCTCGGGCTGATGAATCACAGCTGCAGCAGAAGTTAATGGGTGTAATTAGGGCTCGCTCTCAGAATCCGAAGCAGTTGGACCACATGAAAATGTCTTTCTACTTCAGCTCTGAATGTGGGATTTGGTGGTTCCACCTCCCCTTTGGATTTTTCCACTGCAGGACGCAGAACAAAGCTCTGATGCACATGGGAGCGAGCCCAGAGCATTGCAGTGTAAACACCACTTGGGTCTGGTTTTACTTATTCCACGTTGAGTTTTGTGCAAGTGTCAGTGCTGGGAGACAGCAATTTGGCTGTGAGTCCCCCAAAGTTTCCTGGTAGGTTTGCCTGGCTGCAGTGCCCTGTATTTCCTTTTGAAAAGCAACACTGATGCAGGTACTGCTGAAGAGCTGCCATGTGGAGCAAACAGTTCCATATTTGTAGTGCACATGCAAACCTTGTACAGATATTTACAGTGAAGCCAGTGGCCTGCAGTATCTGCTCAGGCAGCTGCTGAAGAAAGTAGTTATCACAAAACCAGAGTATTTTATATGTAAACCTGCTCCTTAAAAAAACCCCAAACAATGCTCAAATCCTTGAAAACAAATGCTGTTCAGAACATTCGTGCTAACTTAAAATTGTCTTGAACAAATGCTTCAACTGATGATTTAATCTATAAGATTGTATTTCTAGAAAAATTTTCAAGGCTTGCAACATTCCTTGAGTAAAATATAAAGAAGAAAGAAGCTAAAGAAGTACCAACATCTCCTTCAGAGGAGCTAAATATAAGAGCTGCAGAGCAAGTTCCCAAAGCCCAGGCAGACTCTGGCTATGTGGGAAAACAAATCAAACCCTGGTGCCATCTCTAATGGGAAACAGAGAGGCAACCTCACCACAGACTCAAAGAAATACACAGGCACATTTTCAAAAACTAAATAGGACATTTAACAACAAACAAAAACAGAGCTGGAGCTCGACTTGAAAACCACATTGGCAGAGAAAGATGAAAAAAGTTCTCTTAAATGGGTTGAAATTCCTTCTTGTGCTCGTGCTCCTTGGCAGTGATGTTCATACCCAGCATGGCATCTCAGCACAGCTATTGCTGAATTAACACTGAATTTGGAAATGCTGTACCTTGCACTGCCATGCTGTGCACCACAGCAGGCATCTCACCTTTGCTGGTGTTGCTAAGATAAAATGAGCAGCTAAGGAAAACAGATTGTGTGCCCTGTAACACCTCAAAAAGAGTGATGGCCAGCTAATGAAAACTCTCTTTTGAAAGCAAAGTATTTGTACAGTTACTAGGAACAGCAATAAAACGTCAGAGCTCACTTCATGGAGCCACAGATTTCACGAATCTCTTTCATATTTTTTATTTAAGTTACTATTCTTGACATAAGCACTGCAGAAGGTCAGAACCTTATACTTTTCCTAAAATCTCTGCTAGAAAGTGTGAAAACAGGTCTTAGGGGAATAGAATGTAAGACAAAATTTGGATAAAGAATAAAGAAATGCAGCATCCTTAGGGACTGTATTTCAAGCTCCACATTTTCCTGTAAAACACATTCCTTGCCTGAGTCAAGCAAATACTTCCATGTAGGAGCCACATTCCTGTTTTCTCTGTGTAAATTCTGTATCCTATGAACTTGAGAGGCCCAGGAGCTGGCACAGCCAGGGCAGCAGCAGGAATGCTGCCCCAGGGATGCATTTTAAGAAACCATGACTGGGAGAAAATCTAGAAGATACAATGACAGATTTAACATAAACTCAATGGTGTTTGGAGACAAATATCAAAAAAAAAAAAAAATGGCCAAAGGTTTTTGCTAACTAACTCCTAAAGCTGTGGACACCCACCCCTACTCAATTCCAGGGCAGATCACACAAACATCACACCCCAAAAATACTGAGGTGACATCCCTGCTCAGTTCAATTTCACTCCTGAATTCTGTCATTAATGATTTCGGCCAGATTCTGGCAGAAGGGTGTAAATACTCTTAAAAAAACCCCAAACAAACCTGAATGATGCAAAAAGTAAGAAAAACCCCACTCCCCCAAGCCTCCTTGCTCAAATTTGGCTTGTGCTGGAGGCAAAACACCAAAATTGCTTTGCTGTACCTGAATCAAATCATAACAATATGTTTCCATCACTAAAACCACTAGTAGAAAATAATTTTTAGATACAACTCCATAACTGACTGATTAGAAGGAAACCATAGCTTGTTTTAAAGCTAAAAAAACCCCACTATATATAAAGCAAAAAGCAGTTAAGACAAAGGGAAATAGAGACATTTCCCAAATAACTGGTTTCAGGTGCACAAACCATGACAAAAATCCCAAGTGCTACTCAAAGAGGCATTAGGATCCCCCCAGACCCCAGTGCCAAGAGAGGGTGGCAGTGATTTACTGCATGACACACAAGGGGAGCTAACAAGCCCCAGAGGTGATTTTCTGTCCATCAGAACAGGTAGGAAGGGAGCATAAATAATCCACACAGCTTATAACTCTTTCTGTTCCTACTGCTGCACTTTACACAGAGAGCTCTGCCCCACAGGGCATTCAGGATAACCTGAATTCAACAGGAATAACAGCCTTTGAACCCAGTAATGGCATCATTTGAATATCATTGCTTTAGTGGAAGAATTGGGAATAGGTATGAATGAGTTCAGGAATTTATTTGAGCAACTTTAAGCCTTTTTAATACAAAAAGTGAAGAACTAGTGTCCATCAGCCAAATCTGGCCTGCATAGAAAGTCAAATTGAACTCAGAAGCTGGTTTTTCTTACTTTTGGGTTGTTGAAGGGTTTGTTTGTTTATTTGTTTAACAGTCACACAGACTGCAGTTCCTTTCAGCATTTTATAATTTTGCAATAGTTATAATAAAGCCTCTGCTTTAAATGTTGCTTTTATTTTCCAGGGACTTTTAATTAAACACACAAAACGTTTATTCTTTAAACTCCTCTAATGAGACAGTCCTGGGGCCCTGTCATTTTTCCTTTGTGAAATGAGAAGGCCCATGTTGACAGAAATCACACACATTCTTACCAGCTGTCAGGATGGTTTTAGCACTCTGCACTACGCTGGAGGATCTCACAATTCCTGAAATGCCTGCAGAGGGAAAAGCACACAGATGTTACCCATCTCAGCACTTGTGTGGGGATTCTTTTTACCCTCCACCATGCACAAGTTAAATATTGTTCCAGTTATACAATCAAGCTAGCCTGAAAGTAAAACACTTTACACAGAGATATGGGTTTGCTTCGCTTTTTCATACTAATTAAAAGTATTCTCTAAACTATTTAAAATTATTTTATATATAACATACCAAAAAAACCACCCAGATCAATATTGAAACAGACAACAAGCAGCAGGAATTGACTGAATCCATTTGTTTAGCGTTCCCATCAGTTCTCTACTAAGATGATTAATCACAAAGGATTCACAGATGTTTCATCTAAGTGCTGGTAAATTAACATTCTAGAGCAGAACAAATTATACTCCCAATTTACTTCAACATGAAATTGGGATTTGGCACTTCTCTGATCAAGCAGAGATACCTCTGTTGTGCAGTGCTTGCCTGGCTTTTCTAAATTACAGCTTTTGAAGATAAGGCTTGTTTACCACTTTGCACTGTGGCACATTCAGTTCTCATTGTCCAGTGGTTCTTAGGTATTAAAAAAATAAAACCTTTTTTTTTTTCAAAATTATTAAGTTGTATTTGTTCTACCATATATAAAAGCATACTGATATGTACAAAGCTACTCACATCACGAAATACTTGAAATAAATGTAGAAATGCAGCAGTCTCAGAGCAAGTCTTCCAAAGACACATTCTGCACTGACCCATAGAGTATAATTTCAAATATTTTTAAATCCTTCCTTCAAAGCTACTTCCATAATGAAGAACAAAGCTTAGGGTAATCCATGGATAAGTAAGGATACAATATTCCACTGGAAAACCATTTGAGAGGTAGGAAAAGGGAAGAGAAAGGAACAAATCACGCCTATGCAGCAAAATATCTTGGGACAATGCAATTCAATTTGAGTAATCAGCTTTGTTTTGTAGGATTCCCAAATGGCTTGGCCTGGCCTTTACCCAGATTGATGAATTAGTAAAATGCTTTGGCCACAAAAGTAAGAGCATCTTGATTTGTTCTCCTAAGAGTTTAAACTGCTGGGCCTGAGAAGATCTGTCCAGGGTTTGACACTGAACTGCTGCTCCCTGTGCAGTCACAGCCGTGCCTGCCAGAACTGCAGAAATACAACCACCAGCACAATGAGCTCAGGGGGGGTGACTCAGAGCTCTGTGTGCAGCTCTAACACTGCATCCTCTGCTCCCAGATCCAGTTTTTAGCCTGGTTTTTATCCCATGATTGTTGCAGCCCAGCACAGAAGGTGCCATGAAAGGAGCTGGACACCTCCATGTCCTGGTGCAGTTCATCCCATGCTGTCTGTGGAGAACTGCAATGCCCTGGAGCTTTGTTTGCCCCAAAGAAATCAGCCTGAGAGCTCCCTCAGCAGCTGTGTCCAGGGGCTCCCAGGCATCATGGGAGTTTTTGCTGTGCTCAGGGAGCTTGCAAAATTTGCTACCTGGAACAGAAAATGTGTCAAGTTCTTAAAATACATAAAGGGCCCCAAGTACTAAACTTTTTCATTTCTCTGCAGTGTACCAGAACACTGGTGTCTGCAGCATCAGCTTTAACTTGCTCATATGACATAATCTTGCCTGGGAGCAGCTGTGCTGATGAGAAGCACCTCAGCCTTTTCCCTCCAAGCTGGAGCTCTCTGCCAGGGCTCACATGTCTGGGCTAACCACGATGACTGGGAAGGGTAATGTCAGCAAGTCAGAAAATGACCTCAGCCCTGCAATGTATGACTGGGAGGATATAAAGCTTAATATTTTGATGAAGTTTTGCCTGAAGATGGAAGCATCAGAGTTAGGTGATCTAAGCAGGCCACACTACTCCCTAAATGCTGCCTCTTTCAGGACCCAAACCACAACACATCTTCCTATATCACTAGGAATGCTATTGATAATATTTCAGATAAGCTGTTTGCAATCAAATCCAAACCCAGGCTTTTAGGAATGTATTTCATGATTAATCTCCTGGATTTTTTCACCCTTCTGTTTAAATCATCCTTCTGAAATAGAACAACATACACAATAGATTTGTATATCTATCGTGTCTTAAAGGAGATTACAGACATTGGTCCAGACCTACCTTGATTCACCACAAATCCACAGTCAGGGTCATGGGCAACTTGCAGTAAAATTTCTTCCACATCTCTGTTCTTTCCAGGAGGGTTTACCAGAGCAGTTATCTTTTGTTGCAGAGTCTTTGGCAAAGCCATAAGTTGTGTAAATTGACCTTCTGGACTTTTATCAATCTGAATGTTATAAAAATAAGACAGTAAAAACATTCAGTTCTCTTTTTTTTTTTTTTTTTAAGAAGTCAGAAAACTGACCTCTGATAAATATCTCCCAGAACCTGATCCACTTCACTAGAAAAGGTCGTTGACAATGCTAATAAAAACTTCCCAAGCACAGGGAAATGCAGTATCTCAGGTCTTAACCTGAAGAATGACTCAATGCAAGGGTTTTTATTCAAGGGAAGACACACATGATCTTGCTGTGTCTGCAAGTAAGTTTTCATTGAAACTGTATCATTTCTGTTGTATCCAATTTCCTTTGGAAACATAAATACACTACAATAAAAAAAAAAGTTCCCCAAAGACCACTTAGCTGAGTTTCTTCTGCCTGAATATAATCAAACTGCAGACACACACACATTTCAAGTTTAGCTTGAAAACCATTTTCTCTGCTTTAAACTCCAAACCACATCTGGTTTGTATAATTTTTAGAAAACATTCATCCCACATTTTCCAGTCTAAATCAGAAATTCAACGACCCTTTTTTGAATACAATGTTACCAACACCCAGGCCTGTACAGATTTCTCCAAAATGTAATGCAGGATGGGCCAGAGCTCTCCAAAAGCAGAGGAAAATCTGAAGAGCTCCTTTCCTCCCACACAAGGTTTTAGACCCTTCATGGAGACATCAGACAGGAGCCTGGTTGCCCTCTCCACTCCCTTTTGTCAGTGTGGAGAAGATGATCTCCAGATGAGTCAGCCTCAACTCCAGAGGCAGCCGACAGTGAGCAGCTCTGAGCATTGTGTGGGAGGAAGCTGTGCCTGAATCAAAACTCAGAGCTGGGGTCTGCCTTCCCTTGGTTCTGAGAGACCTTGGAAGAGAGAATTTTCTCTGTAGCACTGCATATCCTGGAGCAGGGGGTTCTCTTCTGTGCTAACTGCACCCCCAGCAGTAGTCAGCCACCTTTGGATTCCACTGGGGAGTTACTGCCAATAACCAGAGGAAGGTGTGAGCAATAAAGTATTAAACACTTTGCTTCAAACCAACAGCAAAATGAGGGCATTTAATCAACAGTCTTGATGACTATTGTGGGATTGTGGAGAGATTTATTATCCAACAATAAATTTGCAGTATGCTAGCAGGATTTGTTTAAAGGTAAAACAACAGGGAGTTTTTTCTTGAAGGAAGTATTACTAATTCTTTCCCAATTTCATTTAAATACTGCTTCCACCAAACTGTTCACAAGCAATAAGAAAACATGGAGACAGCTGCAGTACAATACAGATTTGCCTACATTTTATCCCAAAGCATTGCAGTAAAACTGTTTACTGTGCTCAAGCCTGTAGTTAAGCCAGTTTCTAACAAAGACACATCCTAAAAGGTGGCATTTGGCAGATAATTACCCAGGCTTGAGGATAAACAGGTGCCCATGTCCATGAGACAACTAGTGCTATTTGTGACTTCACCATGAAGTTTACATCACACTTTAATGTTCACACAGTGACATGCAGATCACATGAGGAAATACTGCCACTGACTGTGGCACCTCTCCCCTAACTGCACTGTTACATACCAGAAAGGTGGAATTCGAGATACTGCTCATTCTGGATTTCCCAAAATCTAAGAAAAAATGGCTTTTTATGGGTATTAATGCCAGAATTTCACTTGGGTTTAGTCAGTTGATCGTCATAGCTAGCACTTGATGAGGTTTTCCACGAGTTTTTGATTGCAGAAAGTTGCACCTCTGAGTTACAGCCTGATCTCTCTAACACAAACCATCTGTTTATTCCTCACTTCCTAGTCTGTTATTTCCATATGGAAGTCATTAGAACACACATTTTACAATGATCTGCTCTGGTTGCCTTGCTGGGGTCTAGTTCTGTGCCCATATTCACAAAATGAGCAGTACTTCCTCCATATGAAGAAACTGGTATGTAAGGCAAATCTTCTGGTGGCAGAATTAACTAAACAACAGAAACATACCAAACAGCAAGTACAGAGCCTACAACTGCTCTCCTTGCTGCATGGCACGATTCCTGCCTTCTGTCAGCATGATAAAGCACTTCCACTTGCTTGGTTTAAAGCTGTTAAGAAGGAGAACACTTGCCTCTAGCCTTCCCAGATGGTGCTTGTACACCACTTGAGGGCAGTCCTGGAGTATGTTACTGTACAGCTTCTGGAAATGGGCAACGTTGGGTTTCACTATGTTCTGCACTTTGGATTTGTCTTCTCCTATTATCATTCTGAAATCACCTAGTCAGGAAAAGAGAGAGTGAAGCGTGAAGCCATTAGGAAAAAACCCCAAAACAGAGAGGAGAATACATCAGAAACCAACATAGTCCAGAGCTGTCATCTAAAACTCTGCTCTCCAATACTATATATGTCTATACAATTCACAATAAGGTTCACTTAATAGTGAAAAGAACTATCCAAATACTTTCAAGCACAGAAAAAAATGTCCTTGAAGGCACCTATTGTTATGTGGCCTGTGATAAAATGTCATGAGCCCACGTGTCCACATTCTCACTTGGGCAACAAAATAATTCCAGCTGCCAAGTGGCAGTAACAGTTCCATTCTTTGCAATCATACCCCAGACTCAAGAGATTACTAAACAAATTGCCCAGTCCTCATACTTTGTATCCACAAGCAAATAAGCTTAAATTTTCCAATTTGAGAGGAAATAATTTGCACTGTTTCTGCACTCCAAGGGCAGTACCTGGAGCTCAGCTAACAGCACTCATGGTGAGATCACTGGATCACCCTTTCCTCTTAGCCATGTATTGTGTTAGACGTTTCAAAAAGAAATTCCTTTCAACACCACTGTTCCATTACTGACCTTCACACTTTCTTTTCTGATACATGACTGAAAAGTTGCAAAGAGAATGAGTGAAAAGACAGTCAGTCTGTATGGAAGCATTCCACTTTCTCCATTAGGTACTAGCCTGGCTGCTTCCTGGGTTTCCAGCCAGGAGTTGGATGCTCAGTGTAGCTTGCATCAACAACCAAAATTCTGAGTCAATTCCCTTTCCCACTTCCCACATTCAGGAGATAAATGTTGTTGAAAGGTGGCAACTTGTTAGCCTTCCTTAGTTTATTTCAGTTGATGTCAAGCCACAAAACAAACACTTTGCATATAAGTGGTACTGACTCAGAGTACTCAAATAATGCAGAAAAAAATAAAGGATAAACATTTTCTAAATTAAAGCCTGAATATCTCTTTCCAGCAGTCTCCAAGGAGACTGATTAGAGTAACACATAAAATCAATTTTGTCTACTAGTACAGCCTCTGAAAGACTTAACGAAATGTCAGCAAAATAAATATCCACAAGCAGCCTTTTTCTTGTGCATTCCCAGCTGGGAGCTGTATTGCTTTAGCTTTGTTCACACAGCACAGCCACTCTCAGTATTTCACTGGTTTTTGTTTAATTGCACTGTTTCAAAGAGTATATGAAAAGTATCTTGGTCACTGGTGCCACCAAGAATCCAATGTCAGTGCTGGGCAGGCTTCAGGTGGGCAGAGAAGCAGCAAAAATCCCTGGCTGGCAATCCCACCCTCAGCACCCTCTTCCTGGTGCTCTAAAACAGGCAAAAAGTCATAAAAGAACTGCTCTGGAAAAGCGAGTTGCAATCTGAACTGCACTCAGAGGTGTTATATAAAACAGCAACGCTCCTCAGTAGGGCCAAGCTGCAGCTTTGGCCTCCCTGTGCTTTGTTTAAAAGCCAAACTTGCATTTCTGTAGGAGCAAAGGAAGTGCTGTGTAAAGCACAGCTCCAACCAAACTGGTTCACAGTAATTACAGTAAGGATGTCAGCACTGAGAAAGCAATGCTGAGTTAAATTGTAACAATTACATCTTATATTGAAGAGCCATTTGCAGTACTTTCTTCAATATTTTTCCTACCAATTTCCTAATTAATGACTAAAAAAAAAGAAACTCAACAAATACCAACCAGAAGTGTTAAATGTACATCAAAGAATGATAATCTGGATCTGTAAGTTAACTAAACAAGAACCTTAAACAGAGCACACTCAAAAAAAAGATGGCAAGGTATGAGTCAGACTATCAGATGACTCAACATTGCACTGAGTGGTAAGACAAATTTTTTTCCCAAGGTTTTGAAACACTACACCAAAATACAATGCATGCAAACAGAAGAGAACCCACATTATTTCATCATATCCAATCACTCACACTTAGCTGTTCAGAAACCAAGCAGGTATAAGCAGCATTGCTGATGTACCTACCCCTATTTCCTGGGAATAAGCCCAGTTAGTGTTTTGGAGCTGTTATGTAAGCCACCACTCAGACAGAATTTTTGGAGCACACAGCAGGGCAGGCAGATGATTGATCACACATGAAATTCCAACTGTGGTACAGCAGCTCCAACTACAGCTCTTCTCCTCAGCCACTTCAGACCCCACAGACTCACCAGAGTAGGAGAGTCCTGCAATCTGCATATAAAGTTCCTCTTCAGAGAAGCTCTCTGGCAACATGAGAAACGCTGCTGTGACTGCACTCTTCAGGTTGCTGATAAGAGCAGCTTGCAGCTTGCTGTTCTCATTCTGGGCCAGGATCTTCACCTGGAAAAGCAGAGCCATTGGAAGCAAAACTTCAGGAAAGCACTACTGAAGATGGAGCTAAAAATGTTATTTATGTTTCATGCTGGATTGAGTAAGAAGTTAATTTAAGATTAGATCTTAATAGTATGGTACAGTAAGTACTGGAGCATCCCCTTCTGTTTACACCATGTGAGAGAGAGGAACATGTTTTTAAGAATTAACAGTCTGCTGGAAAAGGCTGTTTTTACACACACTGCTATATGCAGCAGACATTGGCTAATCTCTGAAGAGCTAGTCACCTCTTCATATTCATCAATTTAAGGTTAATCAGAACAGGAAATATGAATGCATCAACAGAAATACTTCATATGGGATTGTGCAATAACAAAAAAGCCTATTGTTGCACTAAAAGAGAATAGAACACCAGAGAGAGAGAATTTTCTTATTATCTTCATTATTTTTATTTTTTTTTAATAGAGGACTCTCCTATGAAATACTTCAAGTAGTTTCTCAGACAGGAGTTGTCCTAGAAGAAGCAGGGCTTTATTTTTGTACTTTGCATGAGAAGAATGTGAACTCAAGGGGATCTTCACTTATCCATGAAGAACAGGTCACTTGAGTGCCTCCACCTGCCACAAGAAATGTTTCTGTTCAGGAAACATTGAAACTGTTCAAGACCAGCTACAGAACCCAATCACCAAGGATATGGAAATAGACTGCAATAAAAGGCAGATCTTTGGTAGGAACTGAAGACAGAAACACACTGCTATAGAACACAGGCCCGTGAAGGCAGACTGGTTTAGGAGAAGGATAGCCATGCACTTCCAGAAACAACTCCCCTAGGAATCCCTGCTTGCTGTTTGTCTTTCCCAATTGTTCTCACTAAGCAACAGTGTCTTGCTTACAAAAGGTGGCTTTTTAATATTTGTCTACTCTATAACACCTTAAAATTCAAACCTACTGGGCATTGTGAACAAAGGTATCCTCCTTGAATTTTCTTAAATCTCATCAACCAATTCACTTAGATGTATGTTCCTAACTTGCTGCTACAGGGAAATCTAAGAAAAGTCAGAACAGAAAAATCTGTGGCACTCCAACAGTCACACAGGTGACTGCAATACCTTAGGACTGGCATGGAAACATCAGCAAGTTAAGGACACAACACTTAGAGCCTTTTAAAACACGAAACTCAGCAGAGATGTTACTCCTCCTCATGGAAGACCCCAGCCTTGTCTTAGAGGAGCAAAAGGAAAAACCTCCTCCTTTTCTAAAAATCTCCCCCTAATATAAAGCAAGGGTTTTTTTCAAATGAAAATAATATGCTAGGCTTTAAAATCTGAATGCCTGAAACACTGATAGCATTTATGAACAAATTTGTAACAGTTCAGAGAGCTGCAAATCTCCCAGGGAAGTCAGAGTGCAATGGTTATCACCCTGATACAACAAGGATGGATGTTGATTCCTGAGGTAAATCTGAAAGAGCACCAAAGTTAAGGAAGGCTTTTTCACAGTACAGAGAATTTATATTCACTGTACTATGTCACAAATCAAAGCAGCAGCAAATGCAGCCACACTGAAAACAGCTATTCACTATTCACTGTTGATATGACATCCACAATTCTTCCTTCAGTTATCTTCCTCAGTGTATTAAGTTTCATTCTTCACAAAGATAACAGCTGCTCTAACCTGGATCATGCTGTAATATGTCTCTGGAGATAAAGCCAGCAGTCTGAGACAATCTATTCAAACTTTCACTCCAAATTTTTTAGTTAAGAGCATAATTAACTTGTGTTCCAAGACCTGAAGGGATTTCTCCTCTAATTCTCCCCCTCCCCTCCTAACAAATTTTCCCTTAGCACTGCTGCCATCTGCTGAAAGCACATCGAGGCAGGCACAAGGGGGAAAACAAAGACTATTTTTTATAACCCAAATATGGAGGAGAAAAACCAACGTGCACAACCCATGGTTCATTCACTTATGAACCAGGCAGTTACTGCACAGCAAAGCTGCTTCCATCTTTAAAGATTTCCATTCTTTATCTATGTTAAATTCTTATAATCTGTTATAAAAGGCAAATAGCACATTTAACATTAAAGGGCCTTGGCATTAATAGAGTCCAGTTATTTAAGATCCACTACAGGCAGAAAGCTGTTATTGATATACTCACCTTTAGGGGTTCTTTTCCCACAGAACATCATTAAAAACCACACCTCACCTCCTTTCTGAGAGATTATCCCTCTAGGGCTACACCCCGAAATCAGGGCAGATTATTTGTGCAATACTGATGCACAGATCCCTAAGAGATGAATTTCAAACTCCAACTGATCGTTTTCCAGCCCTGTAATTCTTGCATTTCCAGAGAGAGAAGTGAGCACTTACTGGCTTCTGTAGGCGCCCAGCAACATAGAGAGTCTTCCAGTGAAACAAATCCTCAATCAAGGCATCAGTGCTAATTACTCCATATTTTATCATCTGGGGGAAAAAAAAAAAAGAAAAAAGAAAACAACAAAGCAAAATAAAGGCTTTTGAGAAACCTATACCTGCATTGCTTTTGCTACATGCCATCACTGTCCCTAATTCACACACACCTCCAATAAAACACTGGATGCATAATAGGAAAATATTTATTTGTTTTAATTAACACACGAGGTAAGAGAAAAAATTCCCATTTATATGTAAACTTTACACGTCGGAATAATTCACATTATGATATTGAAAACACTCAAGAAATAGTCTGTCAGAGACCTAAATTAAAACCTACAGATATTTATGTATCTTGTTATTGGGAGGTAGAGGGTGTTTCAGGGAGTTTTTTCTCTTGCTCTTTGATATTAGGAAAAAAGAATTGTGATTTTTTAGCTTATTTTATGTAACTGGCAAAATCACTGGACTTTCCATAGTTTGTTATAAATTTGTATTACCTGAATTTCCAAAGATTATCAGCACAGCAAGGCAGCCAGCTCTAGAATTTCTGGACAACAAAGGACCATTGACTGTAACAGGACTGAGCCATTAGAAAATAAGACCAGGGCATAAAGAGCCAAGAACACAATGCCATGGCCAAAACCAGTGGTCCTTCCAATGAAATCCCAAATCCTTTTTTACATCAAGCAGATAAAGCTTAAACCCCAAAATCTAGTACAGGGACAAGACCAAGACTGACAGGGTGTTTCCCTCACTCCTTATCACACACAGAGGTGCAGGAACAGGTCTTGCTGGATGAGAACCACTCACCAAAACTATTAATTACACTCAAGTCTTGCAGGTCAGAGCATTAGATATTAAACAACACAAATGTCAATTCCAACTTGCTGTGTTGGAACTTGAATTTTATATCAAACAAATGGTAAAAGTCCACTTTGCTGTTACTACATGGTCAACTGCTGAAATTAAGCACCACCAGAACTTTACCACCATCAAAACTGGCAAGGGATAAGCAATATACATCCAGTTCCTGAAGTGCTTTAGCTGTAGGTTCCAAACACTCCTCCCACTTTTAAGGTGCAAGACCAGCTGCTCTGTTTGCTTTTTAATTAAAATGCTGTTAGTGAAGCAGTTTGAGACGTAAACATTGAAGATAACACAAGTTAATCTACAATTACAATCTGCAATATTTGCTTCCTGAAATTTGTTTTAATCTAATAATTTTAATACTTCACAGACATAAATATTTAACTTAACTCACTGAGACTCCTTGTACCTACCCTGCCATTGCATGGCACTAAGGTGTTGTAGTAAATTCCTGCTCCATAGCTCTGTATGGTAGTTATTTTTTTGGGGCCAAAGAATTTTAGGAAGGAATAATGACTCCTGTTCTTTAACAAGTTCGTCATATGCCAGGTCACAGCATCATCAACAGCAAACACGAAGTCCAGCATATTGTTCTGAGGATAAGGAAAAGAGTGTTGGGGTTTATATGTCGAAAAGAGCCAATGTTATCATAATAGTTTAAGATATACACAGTAGCAAACTTCCAGCTAATCATTATTCATGAGTGAGAAATGAAAACAAAGCCCAAAATGTAAATAATAGTGTCAGATCCTGCTTAAAGGTTCTAATGAAGTTGTATGTTTATTGTCAGTCTATCAGAGAGTCTAAAATTCAAACTTCAACCCTCCAAAACAGGGCAGCAGGTGTAAGATCTCCACCTCTCTAATTCATAGCTCAGTGGAACAGCTTACAGTGCTAATGAACAGCACTTTTTGGCCACGAATGGAGGGATGTGGGCAAATAAAGGCACCACCCGAGAGCTGGCAGCAAGGAACTGCACTTCTAGCATATTCCTTTGCTTTTGTCAACAAAACAACCCAAACCATAAAAATAAACATTATTTCCAAGCTGTTGGCCCTCAGACGATGAGGAAGCCCCCCAGACTGCCATTTCAGTGCGGCAATGTATTTTAAATTCCCCTCTTACGCTGCACAGCAGTTGCACGAGCTGTAATAACTCTCTTTAAAAGCAGTGGTAAATAACCGGACACACATGGGAACACACCGGGCTGAAAGGGGACCCCGAGCCTCACTCAATGACAACCCCACTGCCGGGAGCACGCCNCCGCGCCCGTAGGGCGCTGACAGGGAGCCGCTCAGCGTCCCCTCAGTGCTGCGCTCAGAATGCCCCCAGGGCTCGACTCAGCGTCCGCTCAGGAGCCCCTCAGCCCTCCCTTCAGTGCTTCCCTCAGGGTCCCATCATGGTCCCCTCAGTGCTCCCCTCGGGGCTCCCCTCAACACTGCCCTCAGGACTCCGCTCACTGACCCCTCTGAGTCCCCCCAGGATGCCCTCAGTGCTCCCCCCAGGATCCCCTCAGGGTGCCCTCACTGACCCTTCTGGTTCCCCTCAGGGTGCCCTCAGTGTCAGGAGCCCCTCAGGGTCCCCTCACTGTCCCCTCTGGTTCCCCTCAGGGTCCCCTCACTGTCCCCTCTGAGTCCCCTCAGGGTCCCCTCACTGACCCCTCTGGTTCCCCTCAGGGTCCCCTCACTGTCCCCTCTGAGTCCCCTCAGGGTCCCCTCACTGACCCCTCTGGTTCCCCTCAGGGTCCCCTCACTGTCCNCCCTCTGGTTCCCCTCAAGGTCCCCTCACTGACCCCTCTGAGTCCCCTCAAGGTCCCCTCACTGACCCCTCTGAGTCCCCTCAGGGTCCCCTCACTGACCCTTCTGGTTCCCCTCAGGGTCCCCCCCCCAAGCTAAGCAGCCCCAGCACAGCGAGCTGATATTCAGCATGTGGATCTAACATTTGGTCTTCCATCCCACTGCTGTTTCGGCCTAATTTTTTTTTTTTGTCATCACAATTCTGCACCCCTTCTTCAGTTGTTTTTCCTGCTATTTTTTTTTTTAAATTTTTTTAAATAATTTTTTTTAATTCATGTTTTATCCTGTTCCGAGGCTTTTCTCAAGACTTGTTGCTGGCGTTACAGTTCTTCTCACATCCCCCGGGGAACACAAACACAAACCCACAGTTTTTAATCATCGTGGTTGTGCTCAGGGCTGTCTCACGCTCTCCTCGTGCAGAGCCTGGTTTGGTTTGAACCTTCAAGTCCTACATAATAAACCTGTCTGAGCTCTGTGCTAGATGTATAAATGTGCCTCATGAAATTGAAGCATGCCTTGTTCCCTCATGATTTTACACTTGCCTTAATCTGGTACCCAAAAATCACATTTTATCTTCCTGTGATTTATGGCTTTCAAAATTCCCTACCTGAGCTCTGAGAAAAGGCCAGCTAAATTTATGCTCACACTAAATTCCAAACACAATTAGATCTTTAGACATCATCGGGCTTATAATATCTGCTTAAAACAAACACAAAATGTTCTGTAACCCTGTTACACCCATGGAAGTTTGATACACACAGCTAAGTCCCCATCTGTACTCTGATGGCAGATAAACACATGATAAATCAGCCTGGGTGTGACCCCAGGCATTGGGAATTTCGGGAGGGAGCACCTGAAGCAAGAGAACAATCCTTTTATTGGCAAATAATATAAAACTTAAAGGGTGTGAGGTGGGTTCCACCACAAAACTGCACCAGACCTCAACTTTCCTGAGCTTTTCTACATCGAGTGATGCAGCCCAACAGACCCTTCTGAAGTCTCTGTTCTAAATATCCACTTTCAGAGGAGAAAACAGCATGCTAAGAGGAATGTGTTTATATTAGAAATAATCACATTATAACTAATGAATTTTTAGTACTCTGAATAATAAGGTCCCAAAGGTCCAATTATGGCTCGGGTTTGGAGACTTTTGTTCTCCCCTTGGATTGTGACTCAGTAATGTCTCTGAACTGATTTAACTACTCATAAGTCAGATCATGGACCTTATTTTTTCTTAGTAAAAGTATTTAATTATTAAATGTATTAATAAGACATTGATATGAAATCCTATGAAATGCTACATTATTATATATATACTAATAATTATTATTTAAATACTTCATGTCACACAATCTAAAGAACAGTAGATTTACTGAGCTCACACTTTAAGTTTTTTCCTGCTGCTTAGGTTAGCAAAAGGTTTTGCATTACTTTTGAGAGAACAATCTATCTCTACAGCACAATTTATGGAAGCACACAAAGAAACATTTTGGTGGTATTAAGTAACTGGTAGTGCTTGGCTAGTTCTTTTTGCGCCACTGAGAAAGCTTCATGCAGAAACTTTCAAATACCTACACTGACTTACTGGTCAGGTTAGTTTTCTAAACTCTACTTACCTTCTGTGCTGCTATAAAGAAGTCTAATTTCATCCAGTAAAAATAGAACCTTTATATATAGTGTTATGGATGGTATGGATCTAGAATACACTTATTGTAATAAATAAGTAAAAAAGAGGAAGCTTCTTTGAGAAGTAATGGGCTGGTAACCTTTCAGAGGGAAGTTATAATGTTGTTTGACATTAAAAATTAGGGTAACAAGGCCAGCTTTTGAGAGGGTATGATATCTGGGGCATTTTGCCTTGGATATTTGTGTATTAGAGAAAATCTGGGGAAGAAGTTATGTGAGTGCATCTCAACCTCTACCTTGCCAGCTCAAATTATCTCCTTATGGCTTCCAAGGTGGATTTTGCTCAAAAAACTTAAAGGCCTTGTTTTTACAACTTTATTTGCTATTCTTCCTTAGCTGACTTTCATGTATTTTAGGCTAAACCTAAAGTTTGTCTCTTGCATCTACTACTGGTTTGAAACTGATTTTGTTTCCAGTAGCACAGTCAGTGTCGAGACTAATTGTCATCTGGGATAAAACTCAGAGCTCATCTGAAAGTTTATATAAAGCTATCTTACGTCTCATACTGATTCTGAACTTGGCCTCTAATTTGTTTTTCAGGGGAAGTTTTGCTCTGCTAACTTTGGTAAAGAAAGCCTGCAAACACCAGAAGGTCTTCAGTTTGATTTTCACTCGCAGCCAGCACTGCTGCTGAAGGGAGCAGTTTTCTTCTCCCCGCTTGGATCAGTGTAGGTGTTTGCGTGGCTGCAGATCAGAACAGATTGGGGAATTGATGTGGGTTAAAACCAACTGTTTGGGGTTGTTGGGGCTTTTGAAACCAGTCTGCTTTTAATCAGGTCACTGGTGTGCTTCACCACACATGTTTGTGTTGGTACAAGCAGGAGAGATGAGAAGATTTCTTCTTCTGTTGACAGTGCTGCTTCAAAAGAGAAAAGTACTTGTTTGGGGGTTTTTTAACAAAATTTTTGCACTTAAAATCTTGGCTGTGGTTGAGTCCATGCATTAAAGAAGGGAACAACATTCTGCATGTTGCACAGTCCTTTGCTTATATTCATTCCTTTCCAGGCAAGTAAGTTCTAATACTTACTGCAGTATATGAGAGCATGACAAGAGTGTGACCTTGAGCCTTTATTTCATTTTTTTGGCAATAAAATGTACACTTTGAATACACTGCATGTGTAGTTTTTGTTTCTGCCTTGCCACCCCTGTGGTCTCCAGCTCCTCAGAGTGAAGGAGTCTCGCAGAGGTTGACTCTGTTCAGTGTCTGAATTCCAAGAGATACTTGCAGCTCCTTGTATCTGCTGTCCTATAGAAAGTTCCTGTTTGGGTCTTCCCAGTTGTCTTAATGACAGTATCTTCAGTTAAAAGAACAATTTCACCAGCTTACTGTGGGAATCTGAATGCTCCCAGTCTGTCAGTGCATGGGTTGGTGGCAGTCTGGGGCTGGGCTCAGCTCTCCTCTGTGCACCAGGGGTTCCTCTCTGCAGCATCAGGAATGCTGTGGTTTGGCAGGGGCTGAGCACCTCACTTAGGGTGGTTTTGCTGCCCAGAGTCTGCTCAGTTGGTTCTTTCCCTGCTCTTGCCCCCGTGGATCTTTCTCCAACAAACCCAACAACTTTGTGCCCTTCAGATTTTCAGTAGTGGGGAATCTGTCCTGCTTTTCCATAGCATGTGTCTGTCTGGTGGAGGTGGCAGACTCCTATGATTGTAGAGTTGCTACTTCTTGCCTGTAACTGTTGTAAGTAAAAAATTCATTTTCATAAAGTAGTGGCAGCATCTGGAATCAGGAACTCATGTTTGAAATTTCAGTGTGTTTCTGGGATTGCACTATTTTAAATTCTCCATCAATCCATCTTTCATTTATTTAAAGCATGGGTTCTGTTAATTGTTGCTGGTGCAGGTGCACACACATCTGAATTGGATTGCTGTTTTTATATCCTAACAACTAAACACCACCAGGTGTCCTCTGTTTCTGTACCAGATCTGAATTACCTCCTGGAGATCCTCCTCTGGATTTGAAAATATTCATTTTAAACAAACCCCAGGGTTGAGGGGTGACACACAACCCTTTTTCTCAGCTTTGAAGAGGTTGTGGTGTGCAACCACTGGGGCGTGTTAGGGGATGTGCACTCAGGTACATTTTGGCAGTACAGCTTTCCCCCTCACCCCACAAGCTTATTTGTGACCCTGTGACTCATCAGTACCCAAGGGATTATTTTCCAGCGAGGACAGAGATGTAGCTGGATATTTCCAGATCTCTCTTCCAGACCTGTTGCTGAAAGCAGCTCAGCCATCACCACACACAGCCTCATCCTTCTCTTGCCCAGAGATTATTAGCAGGGGCAGTTAGTATCAATCAACAAATGCATTTTTGCTGGGCAAGAATAATAGTCGAGATAATTGACATTTAAATGAGCATGAAAGTTGGTTAAGTACTAAAATTTGAGTGTTTTCTTCTTGCTTTGGTCCTGCCTCCTTGCTTGTTCTAGTCAGGAAGGGATTTCTGTGACAGACTGGCAATGTGTGAGAGAACATATTTTTACCCAGCAACATATCCCTCTGTGGGATGCAGTGAAGCACTGGGAGATGAAAATCGTGCTGTGTCCTTGCAGGGGGTGCACTGCAGGCTGCTGCACCCCGGGCCAGGCAGATTTATTTTGTCCCCAGCCACTTCTGAGCCCAGGAAAACTGACCTCTCTCTATGGGAGCTGCCGAAATCCCCGAGGAGATGGGAACCCCTTCTGCAGAAGTGATCAATGGCACTCATTCTTCTTCCTGAATGATTTAAACCAGTATCCCACCTTCCAGCTGTTAGGGAAGTTGCACCTTATTTTAAGTATTTGGATAGGCAATAAGAAAAACCCCCACATTTTATGTTTTCTGCCCTTCTCTATGGAGACATCAAACAGCAACAAATGAGGGTGTTCCCTCGCACCTTTATTAGATGGAACAAATAGGAGCAGTAGGTTATCCCCACTTCAGTACCTTCTATTTCAGCTCCCTGCTCCTGAATCATTCAGAGCCCTGGCTCTGGAGTGGTGACAGAACTCCAGCTGCATTGCTGGCAGCTTTAACCCAGAGCCACACCAGATGGTGGCTTGCCAAGGGCTCTGAGAGGCACGTGATGAAACCACCCGAAGGTGACTTCAGGAAGAAGTGATTTCAGTGATGGCAGTGCTTTCAAGGGCACTGACTGTGACAAGATGCTTTCTTTCCACCTTTTTTTCTTTTTAAATTTCCGTTTTGTGACTATTTCTAGGCGTAATTAGGGGATTAACCATAATGTTTGTTTGTTCCTGTGGTATGTGTAGATGGTGATAAGTCATGTAAGAGTGTCAGGCTGAGGGTGTGATGTGGCTGAATGATCCCCATGGATTCTGCAGTGGTATTCCTGTGTATTTTAATTGATCAGCTGTTAATTACAGCTTAGCCACATTTGATTGCGTGCTAATTCATGAAAGTGAGATCTTGTAGTTAGCTCGTACAATTTGTGTGTTGGAGGAACTTTATTGGACAAGAGCTTGAATTCAAGTGTCTGAACTACAGTGAATTTAACTGCCTCTGTTATTACTAGTATGCTAATATATTTAAATCATAAGGAAAGCACTTATACAGCTTCAATACAGGACATTATTTATTAGCCTAATAATTGTAGCCACCAAACTGCGTATTCTCATCATGATGAGTTATCAAAGCAGAATTGAAATTCTGTGCACACACAAGAAAGAATAAAAGGGATCATTAAGCAGAATAAACAGCGAGTGACACAGAAAAATACATTACAGTGATATTTTAAGCTAATGCTTGTGTGGGCTGTGCGAAAGCACAAAGAGCTTATCTCCTACAGTAATTTCTGCAGATCTGCTACTAAACAAGGGGTTTGTTCTGCTGCTTCCCTTTACCTGGCCAGGCTGGGTAAGGCCCTTCATGTTCTGAAGCGAGAGAGGGAAGACAGCAATGGGACAGGGCTGCAAAATGGGACAAAGATAAGGGAAGGTGTTGATCTAGAAAACGACTCTCACACAATTGGTGACCATTTCTTCAGAACATCATTTTAAAAAACCTCTTCTCATTATCATGAAGAGGTTGGTCTTAATCAGGAGGAGTTTTTGTCCCTGAAAAAGTGTTCATTTATGTTCTTTATCCTTTCTAGGTTCTAGTCCAGCTGGAGGCCCTGTGTTGGTATGAACAGCCTTGTTCCCCAGATGAAAAGGCAAATTGTCACTCTAATTCCTCCTTTATGAAAATATTCACTTGCATTACATCGTTGTCAGTGGAATCCTAGCTGCTCTTCCATTGCTTAAGCTGATTTATTTGAAATTGTTATAGTGGGAGATGCCATCAATGGAATTCATATTCTGTGAAAATTGGAGCTTTCAATACTGAATATAGTTTATAACATCATGGCAATAATGCATCATGATCATGAAAAATGAGAATATGCATTTTTTGGCATTTTGTAATAATTTAGAAATGCCCATTCTTATCTGCATTTCACATTAATTTCATTATCTGTAGTGGAAAGGAAAAATATTTGAAGGCCATTTTCATGCAGCTGATTGGTGCTATAGGGTTTATGTCTCATTCCTTTCCCCATAAATGCTGCCCCTTGAAGTGCCTAAGCAGTTCTATCTGAAATGCCTGCACTCCACATGTGCAGTTCACCTGAGCTGTGGTTATATTTACTTTCCTATTCTGCACTTAATTCCATGAGGCTTTGTTTTACCTGCTTTGAAGAATCTCAGAGGATTTGAACTCCATTGCAGAGCAACAATTAGACACTAAATCTTTCTTGTGGTGACTATTTTTCCTTTGGTCTCTCTTGCAGTTATGGAATCTTCAAGATGCTGTGTTAAACAAACATCTCCAAACTTCAGTGCCCTCATAAATGGATAAAGGCAAAAGATAAAGAAATAAATCTTAACTTTTGATGAAAAGGTTTCTCTTTCATTTCATTTATAGGTTCAAAACTGTTGCAAAAATCCCAGTGGATGAGCTTATTTTGCCACAGCTTTGCAAGCTGCCTTGTTTGTGTGTCTTATATGATATCTCATGTGATCCATAGGTAACACAACTCTGTAAGAATACAGTTTCCCTTTTGCTGGGGAGGGTGGAGCTCGCTGCCTCAAATTACATTAATCTCATAGTTAATTAGACTTCTAAAAAGAATGATATAGAATGAACATAATCAGTCATTCATAAATGCTTTGTGTATTTCTTCTGTGTCAAAAATGACTTTCCTTGGGCTGCCACAACATCCTTGTGAGCAAAATGGTGAGGGCTGGGCTGGACCAGAGGTGACAGACTGAACTGCCAGGCTCTGAGAGGGGCAGCCAGTGGGCTCAGCTGCAGTGGCAGCTGGTGACAAGTGCAGCTCTTCAGGGGACAAAACCCAGTCCAGCCCCCCTCAATAGTTTCATCAATGGAGTTTGATGCTGTGTGAACACCCTCTGTCCCTGCCCCATGAGTTTTGTCATCCAGGTGGATCTTACCTGTGCCTGGGTTTGCTGGTTCCATCAATCCAGGTTAATGAGCTGCAAGCAGCTCATACTTCAGTGCTGAAAAAAATCCTCCATATCAATTATCAAAGTCCAATCAGATTATTGCAATTTTTCTAAAAGTATCACACTTCTATTAATTATTGGGATTTATTTGCCTTTCAAATGCTGAAACAGCAGCTTCTACTTGCAGACCAGTGAACATCCCAGGGTGGCAAGCAAAGCAGTTTGGGTTTTAGAGCTGGGTAGGATTTGCTGTTGCCAGAGGGGAAGTTATTAGATGTTCTTGGCCTTGTTAATGCTCTGAGATTCTCAGTAACCACTTTGCTGTGTGTCTCTGTTTGTGCATATGTTTGGTGTAAAATATTCTCTGGATTTCCAGTCTGCTTCAGATTCCAAAACAAAATAGGACATTAGTGTTGAATTTCTTTGAAGAATTTGTGATAAGCTGATGAAACCAGTCTTGCACATAGGTGCTGAAGCCAGAAATTGATACTATAGGTCTGTAAAATGCATCTTAAATATGTCATGTCCAAAGTAATAGTAACCATAAATAGTTAAATCTGGAGAAATCTTTTTATGACTGGAAAAATGAGAATTCCCTAGGAATCTTAACTTTGAGAATTCATCCCCAATCTTTGAGATGCTCTAGATGGAAGTGTTAAATTTTCTAGTCTTTTAAAATCAGGGTGTTTCACAAAATCTCATGAGTGTTTTATGATGGAAATGGAATCAAATGGTATGGAGAGATGTAATTTTAATTCAGGTAGGTGGTTGGGGGATTTAGCACTGCTGAATCGAAATTAAAAAAGGAAGAGAGATGAATGCATTTCAGGATAAATGATTTATTACAGGCCTACCAACTTCCCCACGGAAACAATAAAAGGAATATTGTTTCACACATTTAAAATTCTCTCAGACAAGGTAGTAGAGGAGCAGGAGGGAGCAAGAATTTCTTGGGAGAGAAATACACCTCTGAAAGATCTGAAATGTGACCTGATATGCCTTGTGTATAACTAGGGAGGGAAAATCACCACCCAGTTTTCTTCAGGTTAACCTGTCTGAATGCAAGTGTGCAGCTGTGGAGGAAGCAACATGAAATATATTCTTTTTAGGTACTAAAACAGCGAAAAATAATTTCTGATTGTTGGATTTTCTTTAAACTGAGGGGCTCTTAATATTCAGTGCAAACTGCACCGAGCCACTGCAGAGATGGAGGCACATAAAGGTGAACTTCAGAAAGGTTTTGCTTACTTCTAGTTCTTCAATTCTTATTTATTTTGCAAAAATTCTGTGTTCCAAAGACAGAACTACCTGATGAATCCAGTAAAAAAAAGCAGACTGTGGATAAGCAATTAATTTCAAACCAAAGCAAAGGTTATTAAAGGAGCTTGAAGTGGTTTTAAATTTTTTTCTGAGCTCCAAAGCCACAATTTTTGAATTGGATAACTTTCATTTGAGTACCCCTTGTGTGATGCTCTACTGGCCTCATGTTTAGGGTTAGTAGGACACTGGATTTCTAGCTGTCATCAGAGACTCTGGAATTTTCACAGCTCTGAAGGATGAAGATGAAAATCCCCTTGGTTGACTCAGATGCACATAAAATGCTCTTTCTGACATTTTCTGTGACATAAATAATATTTACTTAAATACAAGGTTGTTAAATAGACAAATACAGACTGTATTACTTAGACTCTTGTGTCCTACCTGTAGTGTACATTACTTATTCCTGTTTGGTTTGCTTTTAGGACTACTCTTATTGGCTAAATAATAGATTTAGAAGCAAATTCTTGACAAGGTTATTGGACACCTTTCTTCTGCTGGAGTGAGACCTTGCTTTCATTAATTTTGTCCAGTAGCATGTATTAATTATTTTTGTAATGTATCTCTTGATTGTAACTACATATTTGAGTGTCTAAGTTTTGATCAGGAATTTGGGATGTTCTGATTCCCCTCTTTGGTGTGCCAGTAAAAATTGGAAAGTAGCATCATAGCATTCTAATGAATCTGAAACCTGAGAAGACTTGAGATAATATTTCAGTTTGATCTGAAGTAACAATAATATTGAAGGGTTGGGTGATGCACAGAACAAAAAGTTCCATGGTTTCTGATCTGTTGTGTTACTGACATTTTCTGGAGTTTACTTATGTATTTGCTTCTTGGACTATTGCTGCTTTCATTTGCTGTTTTGTCAGAGCAAAACCACAGACTTTTACCAGAAGTCTGTAAACACTAAAAAGCTTTTGCTTCAAATATCATTTACAGTTGATGGACTTAAAACACAGATCAGGAATTCTTTTTCCCAGCAACTTGAATCTACTGCTCTCAGAATACATTGCATTTTGGCTGTTTGCTCCGTTCACTGAATTCCTGAATAACTTAATAATTACTTGCCTTCAGCAGGGGATAAAACTCTTCTCACCTTACTTATCCATCTTACCTAGGCAAAAGTGGTTCTGGAAAGTGGCAGTGTTGGTGGCAGAGCACACTCTGAGGCAGTTGTGTTAGTCACTGCTCTCAGTCAGCACAGAAGGTTCTCACGTTGAATCAGGGAGATGTCAGCATGGCTGAGTATTTTTAGTGCTTTCCTTAGGTTCTAATTAGCAGTGTCTTAAAACCCAGCAAAAATTCAGATGATTCTTGGACTGGCTGTTTATCTTCATAGTAAATGAGAATAACAAATGTTTCTTAGTGGGAAAATGCTGTGTTTGACTGCCCTGCTAGAAACAGTCTGTTCTAATGATGTAGGTCAGCTTCTGTAAAGATTAATAGGTTTACAACAGCAGTTCTTGGAGGGATCACTCTCTGCTCTAATGATGTCGGGATTTAGATGTGTGTTCCAGGAAACTGAGGTGCTCCTGCAGCCTTTGGGAAAGGATGCACAGCTCTGCTGGCCCTTCACTATAGAATTAAGGTGTACCTGCCTTCATTAACATTGTTGACTTAATTATCCTATGCACACCCAGACTGGGAACCTTGGGTACGTTATGAGCCCAACCTATGGGATGTTACTGTTAACCCTTTTTTCAGTATAAGTGGTTATATAGCAAATATAAGCCCAAATTTAAAGCTAAATTCTGATATTCTTGAATTTTGGACAGTAGTTTCTAGAGATTTGGTCAGTGCTAGATTCCTCTCTCCACCCTTAAGTTTAAGGGGTAAGCTTTAAGGTTTTTATTTCAATATGCTGCTAACAATTTTATAGGTCTGTTTGGCAGACTTAATTACATATTACTGAGGAGAAAAAGGTTTCTGTGTTAGTTGAGTAAAAGATATCTTCACCTTTACAGGTACCCTGAATTGAAGGAGTAGAACATAAACTGGGTCATTAAAGGGAGCTGCCAGAGCTGCTGTTTGTGCAGTGACTGGAACACATTTCACATGACCAACTTTGGCTGGAATCTGCCCAGTTCATGACAAGCTCCTGCTGTTTGTGCATCTCCAAAGAAAGAATATCCCTATAAAATGTGTCGATTATTGCTATAATTCTGAACAATTACAGGGCAGCACAGGAGGCATTTCTCAAGGTGAACTCTGCAGCTCATTGCCAGAAGCACAGGAGGAGTTGGAGCAGTGACTTTGTGCTTTCTGTTGCTGGTCTCTGGCCATGGAGGAGGTTTGATTCCCAGATCTATTTTTCTGCTCTCTTCCAAGAGAATTGAAATGTCACCGCTTCAAACTCATGTTTTCAGAATAAAATGCACAGCCTTCCAAAATACGGTATTGACTGAGTAGTTCACCCACTTTAAGCCAGATTTGTAAAGGATCCAAGCCAATTAAGCTGGCTTGGATCTCACTTCTCTAAGACTCCTCCACTCCAGAGCAAGAATCAATGTCAAATGTTTCTGTTGACATTCTGGGTACTATTTAAAAAACCCAACCCAGTTTCCTTCTCTAATAACAATAGACTGATCCTTCTGACATTAGGGTTGGATTTCAAAACAAAGATTTCATTTTTGATTTAAAAAACCTATATAGCTCAAGGAACCAAATAATAAAAGCACATTGGCAATGCAGGATACTTCACAGCTTGGCACTGAGTGCTTTCTTTTACATGGTGACATGTGCAGAGCTTCTCAGACAAAAATGATTCATGAGCAAATGATTTTTTCTCTTACAGAGAGCTTTGGGGAAAAATAGAACTGCAAAATACCAAAAGATGTTTCCCATAGGACAAGTAGAGGGAAGTATATTAGGGTCTTGATCAGCAGAAGACTCTTAATGAATTATACAAATTTCTGCTGGCACACAGGGTGGCTTTTCTCGAGCTCTGATAGGGGCAGATGCAGCCCATCAGTGCCAGGGAGCCAAGAGCTCGTCCTGCCTGCAATAATGAGACCTGCTGGGGAGCAGAGTGGGAGAATTCAAGTGTTTGCACTGTCCCTGGGTGTGCAAAGCAAACCTTTTCTGTCTGTGACATGTCCTGTGGACGCACAGTTAAAATCTAACCTGCTAGAAAATCACTAAAATGTGAGAAACCACTCATTATTTAGTGAGTCATATCCTTAATACAGCTGTAGGATGAAGAATAATAAAGTAATGTGTAAGAAAGAACTTGTGTTATTCTGAAGGGAAGGTGAATTAGTCAAAGTGTTGCAGAAGAACTTGAGGATCTGCAGCACAACCAGAATTTTAAATGCAGGCACAGATTTATTTTTTTATTGAGCATCAAAAATTCAAGTCTTGTGTATTCTGCAGGTAGCAAAAACTGATTAGGGATTCAAACAGAAATAAACAATATTCCTGTCAAATTTTCCCACGGAAGAATGTCCATCTTTAATTCAATCAAATGTTTGAAACTGTTCAGGTACAGATTTTTCTTGGGGCACTTCTCATTGCATCAAGTTCCCAGAGTTTTATTTCAAAACTTTCCTTTAATTATTTCCCCCCCTCTTCCTTCCCTGTTCCATCACCCACCCTTCATCTCTGGAGTTTATCACAAACTTCACTTTCCCCTTCAGACTGTAACACTCCACATTTTTTCCCTTGCCTTTCCTCCAGGCTCTGATAAGCCCAGCCTGGGCTCCCTCCCTCCCATCTCACCCTGCATTTTCTGGCAGCATCCTCCTCCAGCGGCCCCACTGGCCTTGGGGACCTCCTGCACTGCCCAGGGACACTCAGAGGCTCCACACAGGGTGGTGAACTGGGCACTCCCTGGGTGCAGCATCACCAGCTGCTGCCCCATCCCCTCTGGACACTTTGCTGCTGCAGGAGGGGAGGCAGAAGAAATGGTCAGTGCTGTTCTGTGTGTGAAAGCAATTCTTTGGTGCTCTCTGCCTGCCCTGTGCTCTGAAGTAATTATTGCACTCTCCTTTCCAGGAAGAAAGGTAAGATATGAAGTCCAAATGAAGTATTCCTGANGACTGGCCTTGGGGACCTCCTGCACTGCCCAGGGACACCCAGAGGCTCCACACAGGGTGGTGAACTGGGCACTCCCTGGGTGCAGCATCACCAGCTGCTGCCCCATCCCCTCTGGACACTTTGGGGACTGGCCTTGGGGACCTCCTGCACTGCCCAGGGACACCCAGAGGCTCCACACAGGGGGGTGACCCTGGCACTCCCTGGGTGCAGCATCACCAGCTGCTGCCCCATCCCCTCTGGACACTTTGCTGCTGCAGGAGGGGAGGCAGAAGAAATGGTCAGTGCTGTTCTGTGTGTGAAAGCAATTCTTTGGTGCTCTCTGCCTGCCCTGTGCTCTGAAGTAATTATTGCACTCTCCTTTCCAGGAAGAAAGGTAAGATATGAAGTCCAAATGAAGTATTCCTGAAGTTTCCCATTCCTTCACTCAGGATGGTTTCAGGAATCTGGCTCTTAAATGACAGCAGAAAGCCATTTAATATCTGAATGACTCTTGCACAATGAAAAAAATATTCAGAGGTCCAAAGTTCTTTTACAAAAAATGTACCAAAGTATAATCCAGATATACCACTGATAACAACAATTAATTCTGATGTATGAGGGCAGTCAGGGTGGTTAATGTCTGTGCATTACAGAAACACCTCCTTTTATTATTGGGGTTTTTTTTTAAATCCCAACTTTATGGATCCTATAAAAAAACTCTATAACCTTTGCCATTACAAAAAACTCCAAAAATTGATTTGCTTGCAGATTGTGAAGTTTTCTGTGGAATTCCAGATTATTTTATCTTTCTGGCCATGGAATAATGACCATCATTTTCCCTCCACTCTTCCTCAGTTTCAGTGTCAATACTGTATTTACTACATTTGAACAATTTCACATATGACTATATGAAGTTGTTTGTTCACTACTACAGAAATATAATTTAGGCCTTTTTCCTTGTGGTCAGTCCATACAACCCTCATTGCAACATGATTTAATAATTAAAATGCTTCTCCTCCTAAAGTTTCCTTTCCTTGCTGAATTTTAACAGGAAATTTGTGGGTGATCAAATATATTGAACACTAAGAAGAGGGGGGAAATGTGTATTCTCTCGGTCTAGATTTCTACAAACAGTCCAGAAATTATTATATAGTGAGAAGCAAGCAGACTTCAAGAAAAATAAAAGAGATTTTAATATTCATTTAAGACAATATGTCTTATAGTTTATTTAAAGATATTTTTTAAGATACCCATTAAAGTCATCTTCAGATCCAATTTTGCTTTCAGTTGCCAAATGTCTTGCTGATTCATTTCTCTTAAAATTTGGTTGCTCAGAAGGAACTTGAAAAGAGTAATCAGTTCAGTTTTGCAGCTGATGATTTCTGCATTTACCCAATTTGACCATTTAAAAGAGCAGCGTAAGTGAAATAATCTGTTCCTATAGCAACACTGAGAGTCTGGAGGAGCTTCCATGGTGTAGGGATGATATTGAAGCCTTAGAAAACCTCACAAGATACAAACAAAAAGCATGGATTCTGAGAGAGCCCGCCTATAATGAGCATTAGGAGGACATAGCTTGTGTCAGGCCTTGCAATGCCCTTTATTACGGGGCCTTTGACTATTTCTCAGCACAAATTTGGGGAATTGCAACGCTTGCCTGACCTCACTGCTGGGTTTGCCAAGCAGCTGATGGTGGCAGTGGCAGTGTGCCTGCCTCGGGGAGGGTACAGCATGAGCCATGAGTTGAAATACTGAGGTGCTGGCAGGAGGGTTCTTGTGGAGGGTTAGGAAGTGATTGATTGTTTCATTTGTTGTCTGGTTTGTTCTTGATAAGTCTGACTTACCTTTCTCATTTATTTGTTGGTTGAGTCCTTGATTTCCAAGTAGAGTAGGGTGATCTCTTAATTTTCTTCTTACACCCCTGCTTTCATAGTCAAGAGACGAAAGTGGTCCTTGCTGAAAGACAAATTCCCAGTGCTGGAGAGCAGGCAGCTGTCCTGGTGAGCAGGGCTGTTTGTCTGCCAGTCTGTTACCACAAAGCACTCAAGGCCAAGCTGTCTTTTCTCATGGGCATTGCTGTAAAACAACATCAGTGAGAGTGAACCTGGTGAAGCCAAAATGTTTGGCAGGGCTCTTACTCGGAGAGAGCACAAAGTCAGAATTTCAAATAAGAATAAGTGGAAATACATGAATATCTGATAGAAGGAGAATGATGGGGTTTTGTTAATATCATTTCTAAAGGTTAATATAAATGCTGCAGTACAATTCACAGTTGCCAAATTATAGTTACCAGCTGCTGTCTGCATTAAAAGTCTGCATTAAAAATGTCTTCAGTACAAAGAATACAAGATGAGAAAAAAGTGTATGAAACTGAGAGAAGACAAGGTTTCTAGCAGGGGAAACCCCCCAGTTTGTTACACACGATTAAATTATATATAATAGGATCCAAATTCCAGGGGGAAAAAGATGAAGTTTAATACTAAAGAGGACTATATTTAATGATGGAGATGTACTGGATTAAGAGCTCTGCTTACTGAAGGAAAAAGTCTTGTGATTTGCTCATCCTCATTTGCTCCTCACCATGATCCTGCCCCTCTGTGCCCCTTGCCAGCCCCACTGCAGGGGTTCTCTGCGGGCTCGGGCTGAGCCAGCTCCAGCAGCAGGCAAGCTCTGCTCTGAGCTGGGCTCTCACTGCTCGCAGCAGCAGCCAAACCCCAGCCAGCCCCCAGGCCAGGCATCCCTGAGTGGGTGGGGATGGGAGGGTAGCAAAGGGTTCCCCTTTCAGGTCAGCAACCAGGGTTTGCAGAAGAGAACTCTGAATTCATCTGGAGTTTTATTTATGCCTGTAACAGTCTTGATCTTATAACGGCTCTGATATTTACAAATAAATGTATTGATCATGTTGCCTGGTTCTCTCAGCTCTCTGATGTTTCACTTTTGGAGTCAGAGTTCTCACAGTTTTTTGTGTAAACAATAAGTTATGTTTCCCTAACTGTGAGAATGTTTACAAACCTGCACTGAGGTAAAAATACCCTGATGGGCATCTCTTGTAGCCAATGTGTTTGTAGAGGAAGTGACCTTGTTCACCCAGTCCTTGTCCTGGTTAAGAAATCTATAAATTTGGAAGTTAATAAACACACAGCCCTTTTTGCCCTTCTGAAATCTCTCGTGTGTGTGTTCTCTCTCATTTCCTAGAGCAACACGATCATTTATTATTTAATTTTATTTTTAAAAGGAAATTTATAAATCTGTTCAACTCAATAAAAATCCACTGGGTTTTTTTCTGAGTTCTTGCATAGCTCTCTAAGAGTTACACAGAACGATTCTTGTTGTTTGAAATGAGTTCTTGACTGCTTTTACTGTGGGCCTAACAGTTAAATTATTTGCTTGTGCATAGTATTTATAAGGACCATAATATGAGTGCTTGCAGTAACTCAATAACATATGTTAATTCTAGAACAGATTTATTTTGAGTTTCCCTACCATTTATGACTGATGAGGATAGAAAACTTTGGATAATGAAGTATGAAATCTATAAGGATGAAATCTGTAACTGTTTGTTAGAGTGCATTTATTCTTCTGTCTCCATTGTACTTCCATTACCTCCCCCTAAATGGACAATGATCTGAGCTAATTTAGTACATTCAGAATAAAATTAGTGTTCACTGCCTTAAAACAATTGGTTTTAACTTGCATGTTAACATTTAACTTTAATATTGTGTATTCAAACTAGATGGAAAATTTCTGTCTCTTGTTGGTTAATCCAGAAATTCTGTTTTATTCTTTTTTCTCCTTAGAATATGAAAAAGAAGTCAGGTTTTCTAATAAGAATTACTTTTTCATTCTCTTATTTGTACTTTAATCTTATTATATTGTTAACAGCTAGACTCAATAATTTATTTTTAAAAATACTTGGAGAGCACTTTCTGGTTATTCATTCTGGTATTCTATGCAGTTTATATAGATATAAAACTTTCTCTGTCCCCACTAGAACTGCCCAGGAAAGTAAAGCCTGAACACAGAACCAAACTCTAAAACTCACTTTTTTTTTTAACTACTAGAAACATGTATCTGTTACAGGGCTAAGTTAGAAAACCACTTGGGTTAAGGAACCTTGAATTTACCAAGTGTAATTGATCTATAATATTAATTTACATTACTAACATGTAAATAGGACAAGTGTTACAATAAATGATAAAATGACCTGGGTGTCCACGATGTCGACAGCGATGTGGATGAGTAAGGTGACAACAATCACTTGGATGACAGTGGCAACAAAGATGGCTTGGAGGTGGCCAGGGGTGACTCAGAGGCTGACTGGATGCTCACTTGGATGAGCACAGCTCAGATAAGGATGTTGGCTCGGATGATGATGATGATAACAGCTCAGATAGTGATGATGCCTGGGTGATTACAATGCTGACTCCAGCTTGGATGACTTTGATTTGGATGACACCAGCTTGGGTGACTTTAATGTGGCTGGCAAGGAATGCTGAGCCATGACCACAACACAGGGCTTTGTCCTATCCCACACGTGAGGGGCAGTGGGACTGACTGCTCTGTTTAGCTCTGTCATTACTCCAAAAATGCCTTGCAATAAAATGTCCTTTCATTAGAGACTGCACTCTGTGCACAGAACTGGCCTGTGAGCAGGGCTTCATTTTGCATGCTACGGCCCTGAAAGGTTGGACCAAAAACTCAGTGTCTTGTACAGGGTTCAACAAAGGAATTGGCACTTCAGAACTTCTTAGCATGAATACAGCTGTTACCTTAATATATTCATTGAAGTATTTTGTCTGAAAACCCACAACCACATCCTTGAAGCCCCAGAGATTTTTCCATTCTCCTTTTTCTGTGTTTGTCACTTGTGCTTTTTGTCTGCTGCTGCTTGACGTGTATGTAATTTATCTCATTTGATATGTCAGGCAGTAAAAGCCTTAGAAATGTCTTGCATGAGAGAGGAAATGTATTTTCCATTGTGCAATGCTTTCATTATTTTTCCAAGTGTTCTGTAAGAGGAGAGGAAGGTAAGGTAAAAGAAAAAAGAACTTTCTTTTGAAATGTTTCGAGTCACTTGCACTTCTATTTTCTGTAGGAATTTCATCTCGTGGATCCCTACATAGGTTTGAAAATTAGGATAATACAGGTTGCACACCTGTATCCCAGACTGCACACACCTGTAGGCAAGGGTAAATATTCTGGTCTGCAGGTGATATTCAGCTGCTTATGAGTAGTGGGAAACAAAAGCCAGTGCTGTAGAAATTCAATCAGAGCTCTGGACCCTCTGTAAAATCCAAGCAATTAGACCATGAAGGCTGTACCTGGTAAATGTGGAACACAGTCAGAGACACTTAAACTGATGGATATGGATGTAAAACCGTGTTTGAGGAGGAGCACACTTCAGTACCCCCGTTAAACAGCCAATTTAATGGGAACAGGGTTTTGCCCACTTGCTGCAAACTCTGGGTAAATACTGGAGTTTCTTTGGGGAACACAGGAATAGACACAAACTCCTGCAAGGCAACAAGCAAGATGAAATCCTGTTTGCCTTTGCTTGCTCTGAGTGAAATAAGAGTCTGATAACTCTGTCAGCTCCAAGTGCATCAAACAGGGCTGAAATGTCTGTGTGGGAGGGAGCTTGGATTGGATCCAAAGGTTTTGAGGCATTGCAATTGAAGAGAATTAGTTCATTTTATACGATGAGTTTTGTTTAGATTAGTCCAGGAGTATCTTTCATTCTTATTTAACACTGTCTGTAGCCTTTAGCACTTGTAATGTTCTGATTACCACATATGAGGGTGAGCCAACAAAAGGCTCTTGCAAGTGCAGAGCCACAAACTGACAATATATTCAAAGTTGCTCACAGAAACATCCTTTCATTCTACAAAATTATAGGAAAATATATATCCTTGTTCTTCCCTGGGATGATCCTAAGACTTTCAAAAACATTACTGAGAACAGTAAGAAGGCATGAATAGAGTGAATAACCTGAAGTATTAACATATTTCCTCTCTCTAGCAAGAGTGGTCTCCCATTATACTGAGTGCCTTTATGGCTGAGATTTTGTTGAATTTCCCCAATTGTCCTTTTTGGAGCTGTACAACTATGTGTAACTCTTTATATTGCCAAGATTCTACGTACCTGAAACCCATGCTTGGAAAATCTTATTCTGAATTGTGAACATTTACAAAAGATTAAATACATGAATTAAGAAAGAGCTGGCCACAGGGCAAACTCTTGGCTGGGGAGTTACCTGGGAGCATGGAAGAAGGACAGAACAAGGATTTAAAGCAATGGTTTTCACTCTGCAGCCAATTGTCACAATCAACAGACTAAGGGGCTTCTTTTGGCAAACTCCCCACCACGTCTAACTAAACTTCCCCTGAGCAGGGGGTGCCATGGCCAATACAAACCAAACAGGGTGGGAAGTTTCCTCTCTGCATTTCTGAGTGACTGACTGTCCTTTTCTTGTTTCAGGCCTTGCAGGCAGCATCTGCTGGGCCACTGACCTGCAAGAGTGAGAGTACTGCATTTCTGTCTCCAACAGGCTGCTCAGAGCTCCTGCTCTTCCTGAGGGAGCTGTTTGCCTGCCCCTGCTCCCCTTTTGCCCACCCCCAGCACAGGGACCTCATTTCACAGGGATTCTGTACATATAATTTGCAGCAAAGTGAATATACCCATGTGGAGACACGGAATATTTTTCTCTCTGTGTGAAAAAGCTGAAACTTTGTTATGCACAGTGCCTTGTATGTGCCTTTCACTGTTTAATCAGGGTGAAGAGCAGAGCTCCTGAGGAAATTCTGTAAATAAGCACGCAGAGTGTTGGGCAAAGTAATTAGCAGTCATTATTTCTGCACAGTTAAAAATATCAGACAAACCCAGGTTTGGATTGCTTCTTCACATTGATTCACCTGTTCTAGAGAACTGAAGGATTGTCTTTTACCTGGGTGTCAAATCTGTGCTAGGGGCAAACTTGGCAGCATTTTCAATCCTGCAGCACTTTCCTGGCTTGTTTTTCCCCAAGTGACAGCCATCATCTCCTCAGAAAGTACAAATGGCAGTAAAAGTAGTGGTACCTCATTTTGACTCTGAGTAGTTATGCCTTTTAGCTCTGCCTTCCAAGGAAAATTAGGTGAGATGGATGCTAAGACTTGGTTGAATGAGGTACAAGAGGTACTGTCAAATAGCAAAAATAAATCTTAGTCTAGATTTTTAAGATCAATTTATGAGAAATCCCTGGGTGGAGGTGTGGGGGGACTGCCTGCCTGGCCTTGCCTGAGCAGTACATTCTGTAGGGTGGTACCCAAACCTCAACTCTTCTGCTCACACACGTTCCTTTTCTCATCTAATGGGCAGCAAAGAGGAGCTCATTTGGCTCTGCCCAGAACTCTTTCTGTTCAAACTCTTCTCACTTACTGGATTATCCAGGAGCCAGTGAGATGACTCTGATTCAGCAGCCATATGGACCAGATATCCCTGTATTTTTAGAGACAGCCTCAATGCCTGGCTGATGCTCCCGTTTTGTGCTTTGGGGCATAAATTGATTCCTGCTGAAATCAGAAGGGAAGGCTATCTCTGAATCTCTGCCTGCTGCTCCAGGGAAAGGGGCTGGACACGTTATTGGCAGGCTGTATTCCTCTATTCTGGCTTCCAACTCTGCTGTTAATGCGAGGTTTGTTTGCAATGTAATTACAAATTGACAGGTATATATTTATTCTAATTGCATTTCATAGGGCTACTTAATCTTCATAAAGACACCAAGTCTGCACAGCATCTCCGTGTCACAAGCAGTGACTCATCAAAAGAAGGAGGGAAACACAGAACTTTACGTCTTTATGGTGCTCTGTCAAAATCTAAATGGGCCTAACAAGATATTCTATCTTTAATTTTGTAATCAGTCTCCTTTGCAGGGCACTTTCAGAACCTACTATTTCATTCTGACATTAGATGTGGAATTAAGCTATAATATGCACTTATAAAAATATCTGGAAACCTTTTGTTTGGGATTTGATAGCTGAACATTAGGGGTTTTCCCAGCAGTCCTACAGAGCTTATTTTCTGTTCCTACAAGCAAATTACTCTGGAGAGGAGAGTATATGTGCATAAGGGGAAAGACTAAAGGAGTCAGTGCAGTTAATAAAGCAGGATTTATAACAAATCAGTTTGACAATTTCATTATGTTTCCACTCACTGAGGTGATGTAACAGAGCAACGTCAGGCAGATGGAATGATCTTCCTGCAGCCATTGATCACTTATTGCTTAGCACTTACTCATTGCTTGGCTCTAAAAGGAAAGTTCTGGGGAGCATCTGCAGATCCTTGGAGGGGGACAGGAGCTGTGTGAGATGGGTGTTTTGTCAGCACTGATGATGAGGGTGGTTCTGGCAGGGTGCAGGGCTGAGGCAGCATTCTCTCAGTCCCTGCACTGAAGTTCTCACATCCCTGGTGTTTGGGATCCTCTCGGGGGGCTGTCTCCCACCTCGGGGAGTGGGACAGTGAACAGCAGCATGAAAGCTGAGAGAAGTGTCCAGCTGGTTCCAAACAAGCTGGAACCTGGTTCTTTTGGACTCAGTTCTTACTTTTGCCACCAATTACTGCTGGTGTTTCTATCTTTCTAGAAGTGATATATAAGAATATTCATGTTTATACACTGCTAGTCCCTTGGGCAGGAGCTGGGAATGTGCCAACACCATGGGGGGGCAGAGCCAATGCCCCCCTTTTAGCAAAGTCATGGGCACCATAGGTGTGAACAAAGAAAACCACTTCATCATGAATTGCTTGGCAGTTTTGCCAAGACCTTAACCCAAAAGTGGGGTTTTTTTTTCCCCCAACTAGAATGTTGAAAAGAAATCAGCATTTTGAGAGGGGCACTCTCCCAAACAGGCTGATTGTCCCCTGGATAGAGTGGGTGTCTCTTACACAGCCTGAAGGGCACTGCTGCCTGGCCAAAATGGAAGTAGAGGCTTTAAATAAAATATGTTTGGGCTGACTTCCCCGGTGTTTATGATGAAAATCCCAGGAGTCTTTCCCCTGGGCTGCTCCCCCTGCACTGGCAGAAGACAAGACTCACTTTTGGGGAGTTTGTTTTCAGAGAATCCTTTGGTCTCAGCACCATGCAAAGTGCAACTGCAGAGCTGGCAGCAGCTTGGGTGCAGGCTGGGATTTAGCCATAAGACAAAGATGTCAAGGCAGAATATTAAACTGGGGTCAGAAATACAGGTTTTGCCATTTCTGTAGTCCCAGGAATAGGACTAGCACTGGAATAAGAGCTGTGTGTTAAATAAAAGCATTTCTTAAACCTGTAAGAGTGAAAAGTATTCCTGTAGAGTGTTTTTGAAAAGTACTGGATAAATACAGTAAATACAGCCTGAATGGCCTTTTCTAGAAATTCCTCTCACAGCAGCTAATGATTAGAGCATTATTTAATTGAGTTGCTAATATTAATTCATTAGCCATAATTTGTTTGTGGCTCAAAGTTAGCACCCTGCTGTAAAGACATGAGATGGGATTTTTAAATTGAAATCCTGTTTAATGAGTTAGTGTTTCTGAAATTGGGAAGCTCCTTGCTTGGAACCTGGGATACTCACCTGGCTCCATAGGTTAATGATATCCTTGAAATGAAATACAGAATTTTTTCTTCCTAGTGTATATTCAGCACTCATCTGTTCTGTGATCCAAATAATCTTCTACCCATCCATCATCCACACCCCTGAAAGGGAAGCTAAATGGCAGCCTTTAGCAATGAACTGGGTGAGATGGGATAGAAATGATATTCTCACTTCCATCTGACAAGCCATGTGATTGACAGTGAAAAATTCCTTCTGAAGCCTGAGCCAGTACAGCAGGGCTGGGCTGTTTGGGAAAGTTTTACAGAATCCCTCGTGTCCCTTAAACCTTAGGAGACAAATCCCTGTGAGCTTTTGCAGAGGAGCAGCCACACTTCTGAGGGAGAACAACACAAACCCCTCTTACCCAGAGCCTGTGTAGGTTCCGTGAAGGGTGTGGGTACAGAGGAAATCGTGGATTTGGATTTAAGGGTATTTGGGGCAAGAGAAGCCAACATTCAGTTATATTTTTATCTGCTAGACATAAATAAATCCTACCAACATTTCAAGCAAACCCAAAGCGAGTGTGTTATAGGTAGCTGGGATTTTTCTGTGCCATATTTTGAAACATGAATGTGCTGCCTGGAGACAGGCCTGGGAGAGGATGCAGGGGCAGTATTTTCCTTCCCAAGTAAGTGATGCTGGTTTCCTTTGCACAGCTCCCTCAGAAAGCACCAATTAGAATGCCAGCACATGGCTTTGCTCTCTGAACAAGGCAAACTTAGCACTGGGGATTTAAGATCGTAACCCAGCTCCCTGTTGTGTATAATTTAGAATGCAGTCTCTAATGACATGATCACATTCATTTTCTCTTGCTCTCTTGCACACTCTGTTTTATTTTTGTTTTTCTTCTCCCTCCCTCCACCTCCGTGAGAGCACTGACAGCTTGGACAAGATGAGTCAGAGATGTTCAGTAAACAGACACTATTAAATTTCCCCTTCCTATGCTAAAAAAAGTTGTATCACCTCTGTCTAAATGGCCACCTCTTTGAAATTGTAGAAGTGGTTTTCAAGAGGATTTTTACCCTGCTAAAATAGACCAGTTGCTTGCAAATATTGAGAGCATAAAAAAAAAAAAGACTGCCTGGACAGACTGATAAAAACAGTGGAAAATGTTGAGTCATGCAGGCCATTAATTACAAAGAAAAGAGAAAACATCAAGGGAACGTTGTTAAGACACAGCTGCCTTTTTCTGAGTAGAAAAAATCAGGCTAAAATTACTTTAAAACATAGTAGTTGGAGTAAGTGATGGTGAAAAGAGATGGAAAAAACCACCTTTCTATGATCATAGGTGTTTTGATTTAAAACATGATGAAAATATTTGTTTAGCTCAATCTAAACACTTACACGACACATTTAGCCTTTAAAATGCTTGGATCTCTTTGGCATTCTTTTACACTGGCATATGGAGTGATAAATGTGCCACAGTTTCTCAATTCTGCCCTTTACATTCTAATTAAAGGAGAAACAACCCACTTTTCTGACTGTTTTCCAGAAGGAGGAATGATGAAATTGAAGCTGGTTTATGAGTTAGAGCCTTCTCCCACTTTGTGTTCACAGGACCCGAGAGAACAGAATCTATTTCATAACTGTTAGAGGTAGGAATCTTCTAATGAGAGAATCTTGACATAAAAATATCACAGCTTATTTCTTATCCTGAGAGAGGGTAAACAGTGAAAGATATCTTATGTTCTCTAGTAATGGTGGTGTTTTGGATGAACCAAAACCAGAATCTTTCTCTCATAGGGCTAATTTGACATGTGGATAGTCATTCTAATTGAAACCAAATCAATGTTCCAGTATTGTTCCAGAATTTTACGTGGAAAAAACCCACTTAATATTCTCAAAGGCAGTTTCTTTACATATCACTCCAGTTTATCATTCCCTCACCGAATCAGAGAGTGGAAAGGACCCCTGAGTGTTCCTTTACAATGCTTTTGCTGCCTGCTAATTGTAATTAATGAGACTAAATGCCCATAGTCTGTCCTCTGGGTGTTGCTTCTGTCTGTAGGAGCTTTATCTTGTCCAGCTCCAGCAGAATGTGCAGAAGCCAAAAGCTGAACAAAAGAAAAGAGTGCCAGGACCAAGAGCAGCTCTAGAGAGGCCCAGGAAATGCTGCCTGGTGAAAATGGGCATTCTCACCAGGGATTTAAACCCAACTTGATCTAAGGCGTTTTTCACAACTGAAGGAGAGCATGAGAACGTTCATGTAAGCCAAATGGTATCAGCAAGACTATTGCCTGTAGTGGCCACCCAGGCAAAGGCCAGCAGGGACAGAATTTTTGCAGAGTGAGCCACCAGAGGAGCAGCAGAGGCTGGAAGGGCTCTCTGGAGATCACCTGGACTAAGTTCCCATGCAGAGCAGGGCTGCCCCTGCTCCTGGCAGAGGCAGCCAAGGGCGTGAGCAGCTGGCCAGGGGCACAGCTCTGTCCCTCAGGGCCCTGCTCAGGGCTGCAGGGCTGCTGAACACTTTCCCTTCAGAGCCCAAGGGCAGGGCACAAGCTCCAAGCTGTGGCTGCTGCCCTGGTGTTGCTCCCTTGCAGGTTTGGGCCAGTTGTGTTTCTGGCTGCCCTACAGACAGCTGTGACCTCAGGTCAGACACCTCTGTCCTCTCTGCCAGATGAGCCACTGCATTTCACAGCCTCCAGCTGACAGATCTTCAATTAAGCCATTTAATTAAAAGCAAATGCACTCTTCTCTTGTCTCCCACAGCAAGCATTTCCTCTTGGTTTAGGATGGAACTGCTCCTCACTCACATTGCAGGACTTCCTCCCATTTCCCATCTCACACCATTGCTGT
This sequence comes from Lanius ludovicianus, assembly GCA_013397235.1. NCBI lineage: Eukaryota > Metazoa > Chordata > Aves > Passeriformes > Laniidae > Lanius > Lanius ludovicianus. Next base: position 100,390 of record VYXG01011643.1, on the reverse strand, counting down.
TCCTGCTTGAGGAGTCCCTGCTGTCTCTGTCCTTCCCACAAGACAACTTCCCTTCACTCCTTCCCGGGGTTTTTCCCCTTCTGTTTATCATTTCTGATCCATCTGTGGTTTTCTGAGGTGGGACAGTGGGAAGTCACAGTTCCCCCAAGTATTCACTGCAAGAGTGTTATTGAGTAGCAGAAAACCCTCTAATCTTCCAGTTTCTTCTTAATCCTTTTCCTATTGCTTTTGTTCATTTTCAGTGTCTTTTCTCATTAATCCTGTGTTCTTAGACAGCCCTCAGAACATCTTCCATATATGATCTGAGAGGTAACAGCTAATTCTAAAGCTGTAATTGGGTAAGCAAAGGAATTTTTCCTGACTGTGCATTGCTTTGCACTTCTTGATGTTGTGCATTTGATTTTCTCATCACTCAATGAGATCCTTGATGCCTGCTTTAGATTTTGGTAGTCTGAAAAATTCTGTGGGTTTCACCCTTTCAAAACTCCGTGGTTTTTACCCTTTCTTGCAGAACATTCCTACAAATGTTTAACAGTACCAGTCCCAAAAATTGTGCTTGGTGGCTTCAATATTAATTTTGCTTCTTTGTGAAAACTCTCTACTTATTCCTGACCTTTTTTTGTTTGTTCAAAGATTAGTCCATGCAAAGGCTTTTTTTTTTTTTGTTCTGAGGGAATTTATTTTCCTGCAGAGCCTTTGGTGAGATGTCAGAGGTTTGACATCTCCCATTACAGAGCACTTCTGCAATTTTAGCTGATACACTGACTCCTTTTAAGAGCTCTAGAAGATTTCCCCCAGCCTTTCTGTGATGGCTGTATCTTCCTTTTGCTTTAACTTACATTTTTCCAGACAATTTTCTGCTCTCCTAGAGTTCGTGTCCTCCTCTGGTTTTAGTGTTTGTTTATTTGTTTGGTTTTCCCCCACCAGCTATTATGCTAATAACATGGCTTAGGTTATTTTAAGCAAATATGCACAGGATGAGCTAAATGGTGGCAATAGGAGAGCTGTCATTGTAGTTTTTAAGGAGAAGCCAATTAATAAATGCAGCTTTCAAAACAAGGCCTGGAAGCTGACTGCACTGAAAGCAACAGAAAGTGGTTTAGGTCTGGCTGATTAAATAGAAGCATTAAATTCTCTGGGTATGTCTTTGCACAGCCTTGCAGAAAAGGTGGTGATTTTTCATAGTTGCATTTATTCCATTTTTTGGTAGCAGTTTACAGCTGGAGCAAATATTGTTACGTAACTGAGTTTGTCATTGTATATGGATGTGATTTTCACAGGGGAGCAATGGAAGGGCCCCTCTCTGCAAGATTTTCTGAACTTTCTTCGAGATAATTAAATTTCTGAGCCATGCATCCCAAAGGCATGGGCTTGCCATTTGCTGGGGTGACAGTTGTGACACTGATTGACTGCTGCTGGAAACGTGAAAATGAAAATATTTGTGCTTGGCAGCTGTCTGGAGACAAGACCCAAACCCCTGAATTTGTGGTGACCCAAACACCCACATAAAGAGGAAAACAGGAGCTACAAAAGGAAGGGTATTATTTCTATTCTTAACCTCTCCATTTTCCTTCTAAAAGCTGAGTGATAAGGGCCAGGTTTCCCATGGCAAACTCAGCATTTACCCAATCATTTTCAGTCACAGCCCTGCAGGGAGGGCAGTTTTTGCTAAACACTGATTTCTATTTATGATCAATTACAAATTGTGAAAACACTTCTGCCCAATATGGGAAAATCCTACCATGGTGTTCAATTTCCTGCATAATCCCCAATTTTGTTTTTCTGCAGATGCATTAGACACTGTGCAGCAGAAATATCTGCTCCAACAAGGGAATTGTGAACAAGGTTAATAAATTGGAGATGGCAAAGCCAAGAAAGAACTCACACACTGGTAGCTTACACATGTAGGGATGCTGCTGTTTTTCTGTGCAGCAGACACCTCCAGCAGCTGTAAATCAGCACATTTCAGCCCCAAAAAACCCCTCTCCCCTCTGAGTGAGGTGGTTATGCACAATTGCAGCATTTATCCACTTTTAATTTCAAGTGGTTTGGGGTTTTTTTCCTAAAAGACAGATTCATATCAATAGTCTCTAACTTAGCCTGAAGTTTTTTGCCATATTGTGGAATCATGGGATGGTTTGGGTTTGGAGGGTCCTTCAAACTGATCCAGTGCCACCTCTGCCATGGGCAGGGACATTTCCCACTATCCCAGGGAGCTCCAAACCCCATCCAGCCTGGTCTTAGATACTTCCAGGGATCCAGGGGCAGCCACAGCCTCTCTGGGCACCCTGTGCCAGGGCCTGCCCACCCTCACAGGGAAGGATTTCTTCTGAATTTCCAATCTGAACCCACTCTCTATCAGTCTGAAGGCCTCCCCCTTGTCCCATCACCACATGCTCTCCAAAAAAGGGGAAATGCTCTCCATCTCCTGCTGCCCAGGCTGGGGCTCAGCCCAGGGCACTGGGGGTTTCTGGGCTGGGGCAGGTCCTGGGTTCACCCATCAGCACCCCAAACCCTTGTCCCCAGGGCTGCTCTGGAGCTGGTCACCCCCAGCCTGGATTGGTTCAGCAGGTGTAGCAGCAGGAGCCTGATTTATGAGCAGGTGGTGTTTGTAATGCACGGTCCCTGCAGCTGAAAGGTCCCTAAATATTGTTTTCACCAGGCTTTGTTCCTCCAAATCACTCTCTCCAAGTAGCATCAGTGTAGGAAGGCAGCTGGCAATATCATGTGAATCAGAATGTGACTGCTGGCAAAATATTCCAAAAACAGTGAGTGTCAGTGGAGCCCTGGAGATTGAGGATTTCATCTGGGAGCTTTCTCAGATTTTCTGGGAGAGCTGGGCTCAAGTCTTTGAGCTGTGTAGAATTCATCTGTATCAAGCAAAGCTTCCAGAGGTAAACACAGCTTAGGCTGTCTTCATGGCAAAGGGAAACCTTTGGGAAAGAGGCAGGAAGCAAAAAGTGATGAGTGGGTGCCTTAGATGGCAACAGGGTGTGCCTTTAATTACAGGGTGAAGCAAAACCTCTGGGTCCCCTGCTTTTCCCACAGGTCCAGCATCCCTCTGTCCTCGTGCCAGTCCTTCCCCAGACAACCTGGCAGGCTGCATTCTTTGCATTGTCCCCCTTGTATAGCCCCTCACCTCTCAATTGTCTTATTTACCCGAAATGTCTGTACAGAATTTGGTTCCAGCTCCCCGTGAAGGCAGGGAAATGAACAGCAGAAACCCAGGACTTGTTCCTGTTTTATCTGTCAGTGGTCTAATCTTAAAAGTAAACTTGGCTGCCTCCCACAATGGCTGCACAGTACAGTTAGGTAGGTGCAGTCTGCTCTTTTCCACAGATAACTTGAATAAAAAGACTCTTTCAGTGCCTACTTTGAGGGAAAACAGCAACATGAAATAAAAATGTGGGGCCTGTGTTTACCCTCCATGTGTGATGGCTGCTCTTAAGAAACACAGAGCTTAAAAAAATTCCAAAGTGACTGCAGAGGTGAATTATGGAGAATATTCTTTGCTCAGCTGCAGTGTAGCAATTTTTCTCCCCCCAGGGAAAAAGAGAGCATAGGATAGGTGAGCAGAAAGGTGGGAGCAGCGTGTTCTGCCTCCAGGGACACTTTGGATGCAGCATCATGCTGTTGATAATCCTCTGCTGCCTCTGAGAACAGCCTGTTCCTGGGCTCTGGAGCTACCCTGACCCAGCAATTCTCTCTCATTTGCTTTGTTCCAACAGGCCCTCGAACAGGATACTTATAACTGGAACACAAGATTTGAGCTGGGCTCTTTCTGGGCCTTTGATTTTATTGGGAGGTGGGGAGGGAGGGAGGGAATCCTTTTGCTTTCAAGTGTAAAACAGAATCAGCAGTTTGTATGTTTTGCTTGTACTGCTTTTTTAAAAGTTGTCTTACACATAAGTGGTGTTGAATCTTTTCCATTGAAAAAGGTAAACAGAATTGATATTTCTCTTTGTGCATATTTATCTTCAGAAAATCATTTATACATTCTTTAATTCGTGTTAATAGTAAACGTCCTCAGATGTATTCTATCAATCTCTTTGAAGGCTGGTACATAATTTCCATTAGGAAAGCCTAAGAGGAATATAAAGTAGACTTTTCTGAATTTTTTTTTTTTAACTAAATGAATAAAGACATAGAATATAGATGTGGCCATGCAAGATTCAGAACCTGTCCCTGAAGCAAACCAAAGCTAATACAAAAGTGTATTGATTTGGGTTGAATGCCAATTTTGCTCAGAGCAAAACCCCTGCTCATTAATGTGGTTCCTCTGAAATAAAAGCACCAAAAATGCTGTGTATTTTTACCTCTCTGTCCACCTTCCCACTGCTGTCCTGTGCTCCTCTGCCCCTGTTTCTCCTCAAGGGGAGGCAGAGTGGCTGTGCCCCCCTGAACCCTGGGCAGGGTTGGCTGCTGAGGGAATACTCTGGGTCTGGGTGTATCTCATCAGGAAATCACAGATCTTTAATCTGATAAATATTATCTCTCCCATCTTGCCATGGGCCTTTCTTGTTTAAGGAATTGAACAACGTGAGGTTAAACCAATCTTGTTTCAAGGGGCACTGAGTGACACAGCTTGCCTTCCCCTCTCTGACCATTTATCCTGCAGGGCAGATCATCAGAACTGGGCTCAGTCAGGACAGGTGAAGACTATTTCTGCTTTGTGACCAAAGATCCAGACCAAATTCCAAGATTCCCATGGACATTCCCAGCAGAGCTCGTTCCACGATGCTTCCTTTGACAGAACTGAATCTGAGTTTGTTGTCCCTTGCTGTGTGACAGTGCTATCAGGATACAGCTGAGAAGAAGGAATATATTTGTCCTTTAAAAAAAATCAGCAACTCTTCCAAACTGGGTCTGTTTAAAAATGGCAGCTTTTAAGATTTTTTCCTACGTGTTTTTATTTACACCCTGGGCTTTTGTAACCAGCCACAGATGGATTTACTTTGTAACTGAAACTGTCATGGCTTGTCCTGATGGGATAACCTGAGTTATATTATTTAAATAATTATTAAAAACAAAGAAACCACACACACTTCCTCTCTCTAACAGGAACTTTTGGAGAGGGAGAAGAAAGCTTGTGTGGGATACTGATCTCACTTGTGTGAATGGAATAAGGTTGAGAAATAAGGTTGAGAAATAAGGTTGAGAAATGGAATTGTGCAATCCAATTTTTTTAAAGAGATCATTCAAAACTCCTGCTATGATCAGTCTAATTAATGGTAATTATTGAAGGCTTTTTGGATGCAAATAGCCATGGGCAAGCCTTTGGGTAGTGTGTAAATACTTGAGAAGGAAAGATATGAAAAATGTGGGTTTATTTCACTCATTCATGAAAGCTTATTAAGGATATGGCAATGTTGTCAAATCCATGTTGTCGAGCACTTAAATTTTATCTGAGTTTGGAATCCTCAGGCAAACCAGGCAAAGTGTTCTCTCTCCCTCTTTGGGATTATTCAGTATTCCTGATGCTGACCTCTGCAGAAATTCAGCGGAACAGAAGTGAAAATCAAATTTTCTTTCTCTTTCAAACTCCTTGACATCCATTAATCATCTTTTGAAACGATGAAAAGGAATGAAAACATCTATTATTTCTGTAAATCCCTTTCTGAGTGCTGCTGGTCTGCAGTGACATTGTGCCAGAGCAGGTGGGAAGGAGAGCCACAGCAGAAGCATTTCCCACAATAAACTGGGGATTTCTGTTTAGGAAGTTTAGAACCTGTTTTGAAAGCCACTTCTGTAGCATTTGATTTTATTAATCTTTATTTATTATTACTTTCTGGTGAGTCAGTAGGAGATCTCCACAGTTAAGGCCTTTGTGGTCATGGCTCACTTTCCCAATCAATGAAGATTGGAAATGCAGTTGTTGGCAACTTCTTAGAGAGGAAAGGAAATCTGAAGAAAGGAAGACAGGAATGCTGCATGTCCACTGAATAATGACCTTGGAAAATTCATTTGTGTCTTATACTTTGGCTTTCCATTTGCAAAGGCAAATTCTGACTCCGTTTTCTGCCTCTTAATCATCAGATTGGAAGTCAGGAGCTCCCTTTGCATTTCTGGGCCATGCCAAGGGTGGAAATGCAGTTCCAGCTGAAGCCCCTCCACACAGCCCCAACAATCCCCTTCACTCCCTGCTCCCTCCCAGGGCAGTTTGGGAGGCAGGCAGTGTTTCTGCAGCCAGCTTTAGCAGCAGACACATCAGTCCTGACCTGGGGACTCTTCTGGCTGTGTTTGAGCAGGGCATTCAGGCTGTCAATGCCCTCTGGCTGGGGGTGGCACAGAGAGCAACCCCCTCTTGCACCCCTGTGGGGCTCAGGGGTGCTCAGGCACACATGGAATCCCAACACATCCTGGAGTTGTGCTGCTGTCTCAGAGACACCTGGTGATAGATCACTGAAATCTGCTCATTTGATTTGTGCTTTCTGTGGGTTCATTGCTGACAGATCTTATTAAAATAAAATAAACTCCAAAGCATTTCTTGCTCTCGCCTTGTTTTCAGGTTTTTCCATACGTGTAGCTTTGCCCTGTGCTGCACAATAGATGTTCTGAGATTACCCACATTGAGCTGTTTGAAATCCTGCAATTACCAAGTCTTTCATTAATTTTTATCATTTCTATCAAACTATTTATCTTTTGCTTATCAGGTATTTGGGATTTTCTACTGAGTTGTGAGGAAATATTTATGTTTTAGAGGGACACTGAAATTACCTGGGAGAATGAAAGGAACAGCTTTAATGTACTTCATCGGAAGTGTATTTGTCTCTAGGATTGTCAGTGATGTGTGTGAGGAACTGCCAGAAACAGAAAAGGTGGAATACTTAGGATAATGACTCTGAAATACTGAGCCTGTATTTTATTTTAGGTGCTAGGACAACCAGCAGGATCAATCTATAGCTAACCAAACTTATGAGTCACATTGTCACAGGAAATTTCCTTACAATTCACTTTTTCTACTATTATTATTTTAATCTCCCACTTTGAGTGCAGAAAGAATCCCAGTAAAAGGATTATTACAAACTTTGTAATTTTCTACTCCAAGTACAAAGGGCAACACTTCCACATGTCCTCCCCAACCACAAGCACACACCAGCATTCCCAGTTCTGAGTGTGCTGGCAGTGGTGGGAGAGTGGACAGGGCATGAGAGAGAAAACCACCTGTGTGTGCCAGGGGTCAGCCAGGCTGCTCTATACACACAGAGAGCATTTAAATGGATTTTACTGCCTGGCTGAGGTATTGAAAACACAGCAGAACAACGAGGGATGTATTTGATGACAGAAAGGCAGAATAAACCTTGATTGCCAGTAACACATGAAGTCTGGAGTTTAGTTTTGTAGCAGCCACAGCAGAGTTTAAAGATTGTTCTCCATCTCACTCAAACCCTACTCCCATCACTGTTTAGAGTTTCCTGCAGTCATAAAGCCCTTTTCCTCTCCCAGCACTGATGTGCTGGCATACCCTTCCTCTTTTTAGAGACTTCTTGGTGCAATATAACCTGACCTGGGCCAGAACCCCAGGGTGAGGGGGTGATAAACTCTGTGAAAAACTCCACAGAAGCAGTTTCATGCTTGACTGTTGTGATCAAACACACAAATAAATTCTGGGCACAATTTATTCTTGTTTCACCTCACCAGCTACCAAGGTACCAACATTTTTAATAGTTATCCTTCTTTATTTCACTGGCTAAACTGCAGATGTTTGTGTTTTCCCTGAGCAAAAGGGCACCTGTCCAACATGCTCTGTGCTGCTGGTGACTGTTATCCATCAGCATCCTGTCATGACTCAGTCTTTCTAGCTCCATTCAGAGCAATGTTCTGCTGGGTCATCTTTTACTGATGAATGTGAGAAATGTTCAAAATAATAAATGGAAACTGATTCTTAAAGTGCAGAGCCAGACTGACTGAGACACAGAGTGAATGGCAATGAGCAGTGGTCACAGAATGGCCCTCCAAGGAAAATCAGAGCAGCAGCAGTGGGGTTTTAGCTCAGTGCAACATTTGCTGGAGTCAAACTGCCTCTGGCTCAGAGAAAGTGAAAGTGCCATTATAGGCCTTCGGGACAATGCTGGAACAGTATGTGTGCTGCTCCTTAGAGAGTATTTGCTTCCCATCTGACACACACATTAAAACCAAGAGTAAATACTCAGATATCTTAATTATCTTGCTGCCTTTCTTATGCTGGGCTTGGTTTTCATCCTGGGAAGTCCTACGTGAAAGGCTTGCAGGATCAGCCAGACAGAAAGCCTGGTTTGCCTTCCTAGAAACAAAACAGAAATCACTTCTAGAACAGAGGTCAGCCCAAAGCAGGATTCTGGTGTGGCAGCCTTTGATAGTACTGATACCGTGCAGAATTAATTCCCAGTGCACACAGCTTTCATTTATAGTCAGCAAATATGTGCACCCTTGAGCCTCATCCAACCTTTCAAGGATAGGTCAGAATTGGAAGTCACTGGTAGAGGGCTCATTTGTTAAAAAGCAAGAAGCTGAGCTGCTTCTGGGTTTGCTCTCCTTTCTCTGCAGGCAGAGAGATGCCACCTTCTCATGTTAGCAACACAAATCCCATTTGCATTAATAATGCCACAGTCAAGGCAGTGAAGTAAAAGATGCAATTAAATTTCCCTCAATAGACACAGAGCAGGTTGTAAAGTGCTAAAAAGTAAATCTGGCAAATGAAGTGCCCAGATGAGCAAACCAAGTGCTGACATAGAGAGGGGGTTCCTGGGAAAATCAGGTTTCACTTGGGATAATTCAGTGTCTGATTTAGGAGGTCTTTCCTGTAGAATAGGAGGCAAAACTATTCCATCATATATTTAATCCTGTCTGACATTAGTTGTCTGAGAATTGTCCTACCCAGGTAACAAGGAAGACAATATTGGAATAAGGATTTCCTAACAATCTTTCGTTAGCAACTCCTAAATTATTTCTGGTGCTCTGAGCCTTCCTCAGTTTAGACTTGCACTTTAGCTGCTGTCACAGAACCTTTCAAGACAAAAAAAAGTCCCAAAATAACACCCTCTGCTCTATCTTAGAAAGGATGGGTTTTGTCTAATTAGCAATAAACAGATTTTAAATCAGCATCGTTGAGAAAATTGTAACAGAGCTTTAATGTGAACGAACTGCTGCATTAGAGCTGCTGGTCTTTGACTCTCTGTGATAAAAGACTGCTATGGCATTTTGTTGATATTTGGAAGATTTTGTTAATGATCCCAAGAAGTCATTAAGTAAACTTTAAAGAAGACTTGATTAGACTAGGCTAGACTAGTCTGGTGTTTGTGTTTTGCAGGTTTCACTTGTCATCATTCCTAAAATTAGTCAGGGAGTTTTAACTCATTTTGACGTTACTTTAGCTTATTTTACTTGTAGCTAAATTGAGAAAAATGTGTCTTATATAGGAAATTAACTTCTCAGGCTCTGGAGCAAAACTGCGTCTGTCGACATCTGATACTCTCTGAGTTTTATGCCACAATTTAGGCTGGATGTAGACTCAAATTTGACTGTGCAGTATGTCCAGAGTTAGGATTTAACAGATCTCTAGTGGTCACATGGTAGAGCAGAACTCCATCCCTTTCTTATTAAAATCCAAAGATTCTTCTTGACCGACAAATATTTTCCTTTAAGTATTTCTGGTACTCTTTCCTCTGCTGGACACAGCAGAACAACCTTCCTTGGTGTTGTTTAACTTTCTGTCTCTTCTTCAGAGTCAGGAAGGTTGCAGAGGGGATGCTGAAGCTGAAAGTGAGCTGAGAAAGGAACAGGAATATTCTGCAACACCAACACTCTGCAGCAGCACTGAAAATCCAGCTTTGTGTTTGTCTGCAGCCATCCTGACCCCTGGCAGGGGGAACACCACACTTCCCACTCTGGGCACTGCTCCTTGCTCCTCTCTTCCCTCAAAGTTGCATTGAATTCCCTGCACTTAAAATACAACCCAAGCTTTGGACCTTGTTCTGTGCACAGAACTTTTCAGTTGATAATTAAGCAGCCATTTAATTTGCAGTGAGCAATTTGTCTACCAGAAAAGACAAAGCAAGGAAGCCTTGTTTGTTAATGACATTGTCTCACTGTTGGGGTTTTGCTGCTGTTTTGTTCTCTCATTCTTCTTAATAGGCAGCAAGGGAACTGAAACCAAGTTGTTCCTGGTGTGCAGGGAGTACTTGGGAAAGGATCCACCAAAAGCTTTGCATTTTAATCTGCCTTATGTTTTCAGAAGAGACCAAAGAATTTTCTGAGGCTCCATAATCTCCTCTATTGCTGCATATTTTGCCGTACCATTTACATCTAGGGCATTTTCAGACCATCTGGAGCAAATCTGTGTGCAAAAGAAAAATGGAATAGATCTCCATGTTCCTTATGGAAATCTATTCCATGAGCCCCTCCTCTGAGTGAGGCTCTCAGGTTTTCGTGGTGTTTTTCCCAGGATGGATGGAATTCTGCTGCTTATGTAACAAAGCGACGAGTTTGCCTTTTAGAATCAAAAGTAGGGTAACTAAGCAACAAAAATCGTCCTTGCCCTGAACACAAATTGCTTTCTGAACGTTAGGATGCTAACACCAAGACTTTCAAGAATTAAACACTGTGAGCAAGCAGCTTTCAGCCTTCTCATTCTCATTATGTTGTTTTAGTAATGCTCAGATGTTTTTAAATCCTTTCTTGTGCAGGGAGAAAAGCTACAGTCCAGCTCTTTAACCCACACAACTTCCAACTAAGTGCTGCTGCCTTCCCCAGGACCCTGGCTGGGTGTGTTTATCTGCATGTGTAAATCAGGATATAGGCTGAAGGCACTTTGGTTGTGTAGAATTTCATTCCATTAACTCAGATTTGTTGCTACCCTCCCAGCACCAGCCTTTAAAAACTCAATGTGAAGTTTTAAACCAGGGTTTGCTGATGCCTCAGCTGAGCTGGGAGATGCTTGGCCTTGTGGTCATCTCCAGCCAAGAGCTCTCATAAAATTTCGTGTGGTTATTCACACACAGGACACAGGACAGGGCAAGCCTTGGTTGGAGGCACCACCTTGGGACACATGAGCATTATGACACTTTCTTACATAGCAGTGTGTGCTGTATGTGATAAAGGAATTACCTTTAAAGATACCATTAAAAAATAATAGAGAATATTGTAGTCAAATTTTGAACCACAGGCTTTTTAGGGACCATAAATGGCAGAAGGGACTTTATCAACTGTGGAGGATGAAAATTTCCAGACTTACTTCAATGCAGACTTTTCAATTTTTAAGTTATTTCAATTTCTATCTGTGTAAACAAAGGTTTAAATAGGAAAGAAGACTGGTATGGCCCTAGAATACAGCAGCAGGAATGGAGAGGCAACAAGGCCATGAGAAATTTTGACATAGCCCTTGTTTCCTCTGGGATGGAGGAGCATGGGTGCAGAATTTAGCAATGCAAGGTGTGTTTCCTTCCCTTCAGGACATGCTCTGTCAGCTGGGGCCTGCCTGCCTGTGCCCCAGACAGAAATTTGGTGCTCTAAATACACTTGTACACTGATATTGTGAGCTTTGGTAAGGAAACTGTATCTTGATATGGAGGGAAGGTTGTCAGATAAGTACACACTGGAAATCAGTGCTGAAGAAATTAACAAAAACAGGAATTAAGGAGAAGATAACAAAAAAAACCCTAAACAGAAAGAGAGGATGTGATTAGCAAAGAGTAGTCTGGCAAGTGGCCAGAGAGAAAATATCTGAGATAAAACACTGCACAGAGCAGCAGGAGGCAGAGGCACCCATCAGAATGGAAAGAGGGTTATCCCCAATTCCCAATATCTGGGGCCTGGGGCAGAGAAGCTGAAGGATAAATGGCAGGTGTGGGAGATCCTAAACACAAGGAGCAGGAGAAGGTCTGTTGCAGAAACACAACTGAGGGGTGAGCTGTGTCTGCACACCCCAGGGAGGGAGAGTGTTTGGGGGTTTTGTACCTGGGCAAGCTTGGGCAGGACTAAACTCACATCAAAGCTGGAGCAAAGAAAGAGGGTTCGCAGGGAAAGTTATTCAGAAGATGAGATGCTGACCAAAATCTGCCACTTTCTGTGTTGCACTGACATGAAAGGGAGGAGGGAATGAGGGCGAGTTTAGAGCAGCAAAACCCCCCTGTGTGGGACAGTGGGAGCAGGGCTGGGAGCAGAGGATGGCAGCTGGCTGACAGGCCATGGAAGGTGAGCTGAGCATCGAGGGGAGAGGGATTGACTGCCTCACTGGATCCAATAGTTCTGGGGTTTACAACTCCCTTCCTCTCAGTTTGTGCTTCTCACCCATGACACACTGTTTGTCTGTAGAATTTTATTCAATTAACTCAGATTTGTTGATACCCTCCCAGCCCCAGCCTTTAAAAACTCAAAGTGAAGTTTTAAGCCAGGGTTTGCTGATGCCTTTGTCTGCCTTGCAGACTTTGGTCTGACCAAAGCACCTTCCCTGTGCCCTTCTATCTGATAGGACCTCGCTGTGCAATGGCAATTGAAGATCCTGGGAGGAGTAACAAGAAATAGGATTGGATTTATCAGGATGGAAGCAAATAGTTACATTTAACTGCATTACTACATCAATACTCTGCTGAATTTTCAGTAAGCTGTGTTTTAAAATTGACATCTTTATCAGTTCTGAACGAGTCCATGCAAAGCCATTAGAGGTTATTAAAGTACAATTTCCCAAACTACCAGCAAGATGGCAGAATAAAAATCCAGGGCATATGATCATGCTTCAGCCTCTTGGTGCCTCTGTGAAATGGGTACCAGTTCCTCCTCCCAGGCATCCTGAAGTCCTTAATTAGTGCTTTAAGTGCTGAGTGATTTGGGGAGGCTTGTTTTGTGATTAAAAAAGTATGAATTTAGCATTAATATTGCCCCTGGAACTTTACTGCTTTTCCAAAATTTTTCTTCCCATCCTTTCACTGTACTCTGGCTGCACTGCACTGATTTCCACAGTTCAGCTCAGTTTCCTGTGTTGTGCTACTGAAGAACAACTCAAGATCTCTTGCTTTGCTTTTCATTAAGAAATTGATTGCTTTACTGAGACTAACAGAAAAACATTCTTTTAGCAGCTTAAGATAAATCCATAGTACTCAAGTTTAGGTGAAAGGCATTTTCATTTGTTGTTTCTTTATGGCAAAGCCTCTGTAATTCTTTTCCATTTCATAAATTTATTGTGTAGACATGTGAGGGAAGCTCAGATGAGAACCTCTATCACAGCTCTCAGGAACTTTCCCTCTCAGGAAGGACTTTTTTTTCTGAGGGCTTCCACTTGCAGAGAGCTCCTCCACACAGTGTGTGTTTTCCAGGAGTAAACTGAATTACTGTCAAATGCAGCATGGGATGGAGCTTTTGGGAAGCTTTTGTGGTTGTGTTTCACAAGCTCTGCAGAGACCTGAGCCTTTGTGGGGAACGGCTCCTCTGGGCTGTGTGGGATGGGAGCACCCAGTGCCTGTGGAGATAAAGGAGCAGCAGATGAGATTTCTAATTCCTCTGCACTCACCCTGCGCTCCTCTCACTGTCTCTGCAGAAGGAAGGGATGGGACTGGGTTGATTTGTCAGGGATTTTGTATTCCCCAGCTTTCCCATGTGTAATTTCCCGTGGGCAGCCTCTCCCTGGGCTCTCCCAGGTGTTGCTGTTTGCAGCTCTGGGGCTCCCAGCCCCGCACACCTTCAGGGTTACACCAGCACAGGATGGATTTTTAGAGTATTTCCTCCTTCATTCACTCCTTCTAGATAAACTTTGCATTTTAGACACTCTGAGAGGAAAAGTGCCACGAAGTAGATTGAGAGTGCAACTGGTAGACACTGAATAGGATTTAATGGAAATTAAATATTTACAGAAGCTGATGGCTCTGCAGATTTCTCTGCACAGTCCTGGGGACAGAAACCCTCTCCTGGCTGGCCTGGCCCCAGCAGAGTGCTTCAGGCACAGGGGGAGTTTCCCCAAGGTGGGTGAGGTTAGGGATGTGTGTTTAAGTGCTTTGCTGGACTTCAGCCCTGCAAACACTCTGCTTTCATTTCAATTCCCTTCTTAGTGTTTATTTTTACGTAAGGATATGAATCTTCACGGGTTCCTTGCCTCAGACAGTGACACCAGCGGGAGATAAAATCAATCTGTGAGTATCAATCAATACCTACAAATTGAAATGAAGGCTGGGTTGTGTTTTTTATTATTTAATAAATATTTAACTACTGCCCTTAAGAATCACTAAACCTCTTCCATTCTTAATAAATTACCTCCAAAAGCAAATTTACTTTTGGACTAATGGGAACCAGTGTGTTCTGTTCTGTGATCAGTTTCATGGAGAAAAAAATATAAATTTTAAAGCTTACCTGAGTCCCTTTCAACCACCTGAATCCATGGAGCTGCTTCAAAGGGAAATTGGTCTGGGATGAGCTATTTTATTTAAATGACTGCTTATGAGACAAAAGGTGTGAGATGTGAGTAAAGTCTCTGTCCATGCTTGGATGCCACTATAAAATAGAGTTTCTTTATAAAACCCCTTTGGTGAAGACAGTAAATCAAAATACTGATTAATACTAAGCCATTCTCTATCAAAGCCTAATTGGATCAAAATAATTACTTTAAGTGAAACTATTATTAAATTAATAATTTGTTTTGAGCAGTGACCAAAATAGGAATTTATAATTTACACAATTAATTGAAATGCTGAAAATTCAAGTTTTACTTTAATAAAGCCAATAAACATCCCACCAGGCACATGGAAATCAATGTGTTACCAAAAAATCAGATATTTAAATACTGTTTATAATATAATAATACATTTAAATAAGCTCATGAGACAGTCCACAGAACAACATTTCCAGCTATGAAACCTAGATGATGAAGATGAATAACTAATTAATGCAAAACCCATTTAGTGAGGCAGAGCAGAGGCATGGCAGTAAATGCTCCCTTCTGGTTTGCTCAGATAAACTCACAGGGAGTTTTCCTGCCCTCAGAATGGGAGAATCCCCCCACTGGAACCCCCCCAGGATGGTTTGGCCTTAAAGCTGCCCTTGGGTGCTTTGTGCTGGGTTCTCTGGCAGGAAGGAGCCCTTCCAAAGTTCAGAGCTCTGCTCAGAGTTGGTTTTCCCCCCGTGGGGCTGAGGAGCAGAGTGTGACCCCCCAGCAGCTGCTGGCGCTGGCTCTGAGTCCCTTCTCTGGCTGAACAGAGAACTCAGCCCAAAGAATGCATCGATTTTGGGGAGTGGAGCCCCCCTGTCCCTGTGGGCCCCCAGGCAGGATTTCTGACATGTTCTGTGTTCCATCTGCAGCATCTGAGAAGGGAAACACTTTGGGGATGGGTGGTTCAGGGTTATTTTTTGTTTTGTGGGGTTTCAGAGGGAGTTTGAAACTTAAAGAACGTTGTTTTGGGTTTTTTTAATTCTTAAGCATGTTCGAGTATCTTTTTTTTTTCCTTTCCATTCCATGTTACTGGGTCCTAATTTTGCATATTCATAACATTGAACAGTCTGAGTGTCAACAACTCCCTGGGTTTTTTTCTCCCCTGTCAGTAATTGACAAAACTTCCAAGTTGTTTTAAGTCTAGACTTAATTCCACAAATTTTCAGTGGGGCAAACCCTTCTTCAACCCCTTAGGTCCTGGATAAATACTTTATATTTGCTTTAGACCACCTATGTTAAAATGAGTTTATTTCATGCAGCAGCCATAGTAAAGTTCTAACAGGGGAGCCACAAAAAGAGGGTTAAATAATAATGCAGTTGGGACTGAAATTTCTGCCAGGGGAGACCTAAGAAGCTGTGAAAAGAGAGAATTAATCCCCGTGGGGGTAAACTGATGGATGGAGGGAGGAGTGACTGCAGAGGTCACAATGTTTTCTGTTTTGATGGGCAGAATGATGACAGAGAAAGCAGGTTTATCAAAAAGGGGGCAGGCTGTGCAGAAGTCAGATGTGTTATATTAGGGCCCAGGGATCTTTGATGGGTGATGATTTATTTATTTACTGTACCCATTTCTGACTATCCTGAGTTGAAGAACGCTCTTAGATAAGCACTGAAGCTCACTTTGAATCAAAGCTCAAATATAAAACAAAAAAGCCCTAAGAATGGAAGAACTCAATGTCAGCCTGGATGGTTTCTTGTGTCTAAAATGGAGTTGTTGCCTGATTTGCTAAATTCAGTCTGCATTCTCTCTTTCAGTAGCAGAGTTGAAAAACAATGCTCAGATTTCTTAAGACAGGTGAGTTTTTCTCACTTGTTTTGACAGCAGGGAAAGGCTGTGACTGCAGAAGGTGTGCAAGTCTGCTCAGTTGTGACTGCAAAACTTTCCATTTGTATTACTAAAGCTTAAAATAAATTGGTTTAAATTAACCTCAAGTAAGTGAATGAAGAAAAACACCCGCTGGATAAAATTGTATTTAAGCCCTGAGCATGGATTGCTTTCATTACACATGCAATTAAAATTGTCAGCACTCTTTTTTTGATTGGAGAGCATCATTTCTAGAGCCATAAAATATTGAAAATAAAGATGGGATAGAAGTTAAAAGGAGATTTATTGCAAAGGTGGTTTTTAATGTTTCAACGCTTGTTTACTCATTTCTTATAAAAACAGAAACTGAAATAAAAAGCTCTGAAAGGCCAGAATCAACTTGGCGTGAAGGAACACAGCAACTTGAAATAATTAAAACAATGTTTTCTGAAAGATAAAGTAATAATATGAAAATGAACTGCAAAGCATTTTATGATATTAAAACCCTCCAATTATTTAAAATCATGCCTGTGAACTTTTCCCCACGGGGATTGCACACCAAAAGTGAATTCTGCTTTACCAGACCTAATTGAAGTCACAGAGCCTCGTTTTCAGGGACTTTTTGTCTGGCATGAGATGCATCCAGCAGAAAAAATAACAGCATTTGGTTATTTTGGACCTGTTGTGGAAGACAATGAGGGGAATGACTGAGTGAGCAACACCTTTAAAGAAGATTTTACTTTAAGGCTGCAGCCATGCCAGCTCCTGACCTGCTGGGAGGGTGGTGGGGAGAGTTTCCCCCTCTCATCCACCTCGAGGCTGTGCTTGCCTGAGGTGTCTGCGATGTCCAAGCTTTTAATCAGATGTGTGGGGCTCCGAGCAGTCTGGCTGCTGCATTTTTAGTGGAACTCCTTTCCATGGGGTGCCTCTGCCTCTCACCTACCTCACAGTTCTCTCACCCTGCCTGTGCAATATTTACATGTGTCTGTGCAAACCCACAGCCTTCTAAACATGAAACCCCATAAACCTGCCTGAAAACGAAAGGCAAAGGCACAGAACACAGGTTTTACAGAATTTTTACTGCGTAGCTGCTCTGGCTTTGCAGACTGCACAGCTGAAGATTCAGCCACCGAGCACTCAGCCAGGGGGGAGTGTATCCCTGGCCCTGCACCACTCTGAGAGTGCTACAGCTTTTATCTCTGCTCTTCCTTTATCTCAGCCAGTGACTCATACTGCAGTGCAACCAGAGGCATCCCATTTGCATCGCCTATCAGCTTATTATTTAGGGCAAAGTAATTGTTGTTGGCATCTTAAAATACCCCACTGAGTCCTTCAGACTTCGTTTGTGAAATATTAGGATTTTTCCTTTGAACCAAATCTCTTCAGCATAAATCAGCTTAATAAATCCATGAAATCCCCCTGGCTCTCTTATTAATGTTATTTCGAATAATATATTTTTTTGTTCTGCTGGTTTTGTAACAGCTGGCAGGGTGTGTGTTTGCAACCCCAAACCTTGTCTGAAGGAACACATCTACAGTATCAGAGGATGAAGATAAAGAGCCCTGGAACCTTGTAGAACTTCCCAGGCTGCCTTCAGACCAAGATGGAAAATACTGCCAGAAGCAGAAAAAGGTTTTCAGGACTGGTAGGTTAAGAGCAGGCATTGGGGCATCAGGACCAAGTGTAGCAGTGAGTGTCCTATGGAAACTAAAAAGTGCCTTTTTCCTCCCCTCTTGATTTCTGTGTAAAAAGAATTCTTTAAACTTAAGTTGAAGTTGTTTTTTTTTTCTATTTTTCCTGGTTGTTGAATGTATGAAAACTGATTTTCTTATCAAATACCTCTTTTCAAAGTGGCTTATCCTCGTTTGTGACAAGCTTATCCCCAGTCTGTTTGGTGAGTTCATTAGGCTGGCATCTGCAGGCTGCAATTAAAGGGGTTTCAGAATTATTCACTTTTCCAGTTATTTTGCTGTTCAATGCTAACCCACAACAGGAGAGCTGAGCCAGCACAGGGGAACAAGCAAGGTGCAGAGCAGACAGAGCAGCAGATCCGTGAGCTGGTCACACAAATTTTAGTGCCCAATGTGTTTCTGCAGCACTTCAGAAATGTTCTGCTTTCAGATACAGCCCAGTTCAACTAAATGCACCTTCCAGGACGTGCTGCATTTTGCAGGGACTGGATTTCAGGATGTCCAGCTTCGTTACAGGAAGGTTCTGCTGCAACACTGAGGCTTTTCTTTTGCTTTTTACCTGCCACTAAACCCCTGTGACTGGCCCAGAAATATTCTGCATGTTTCTACCAAGAAAGCTTTATTTCATTATCCCTTAAATTCTCTTTAATACCTATGGAACCATTGCCACATTTCTTATTAATGAAGCAAATTGGAGCAGGTTTTGATGTGTTTCTGCCCTAAGTTACGCTGTGAGAAACCTGTAAAATTTCGTTTTCAATCCAGCACATTGGCAAAGCTGTGATTTGAGTCCAATTAGAGATTGCAGGTGCAGCAGCAGCAGCCAGGGGGGTGCTGCCCCAGCCTGGTGCTGCACTTTGTGTCTGTCTGTCTGTCTGTCCATCTGTCTGTCTGTCAGCAGAGCACACAGCAACTCAAAGCACAAGAAGAGGGAATTTGCACGCACACATCTGTGTAGGTAACTTTCTTCCCCAAGGCCCTGCACAGCCTAATCCTCCTCCCCCTGAGAGATGGTTTCAGATTTGCATCGTTTTCATCAGTGTTGGATGTGTGGCCCTGGAAATGATTGGGGAATTCAGCAAAAAGCAGCTTTTGGTGGCCTCAGAGAGCAAAGCAGGAGCACTTCCCTGTACTGCGAGTGAGGACACAAAGGTTGCTCCTCCCAGCTATTTGCTTTTACCTGGGCTGAGTTGTTTCACATCACAGAGCTCTGAGCACTGTTTGTGAGGCCCCTTGGTGAATCTGCCCTCCCTCTGACACGGGAGAGCCCCGTGGCTGGGAAATATTGCAGGGTTTGTGTGTTTAAGCACAGCCAAAGCGCTCCGAGGTGTGACAGCTGCCACGGGAGCTCATCTCAGTGTGCAGAGGGATGCAGAACTACAGGGGATGCAGAACTACAGGGAGGCAGCCACCTAAAACACAAATACAAGTGAAAGAACTGTCCATTATCAGAGGTCCAGAGATCTCACAGGATGTGAAGGAACTGTGGAGAAACAGCTGTGGAAAACACAGATATTGGTTACTACTCCGAGTGAGTGACTACTCCACACTATAATACCATAGTAGTAATAATCCATCACATCTGGGAAGGTTTGTGTGTGCTGCAGGGGGCTACCACGCAGGCCAGGTGACTCAGATGACCAAATTCATCATCCTATTTTCTCCTTTCCTTCTTTTGGCCCCGAGGGCTATAATCAGAGCTATTTGTGAGCCTTCAGACTCATTACTGGACAAAACAGAAGGCTCTGCTACCTCATTAATGAACTGAGGGCTGAGAGAACACCCAGTAAAAGATTCCTGGAGACAGAGACATCAGATTTAAGGGTTAATTTACTGCACAAACCCACTGAAACTCTGACAGTGTGCAGCACACTGCTCTATTTTTATGACTTAGTCTTTCCTGCCCTGCGTCTGTTAATCAGCTCTATTTTATGCACATGATATTAATGTTTATGAAGATAGCTTTTATAAAGATCCATGGATGACCTTGGTGCTCACAGCACAAGATTTTTGGGGGCTGTTTTTAGTCCCATTCCTTGATGGTGCTGCCCTCACCTCCTGGATGAGGCTCACTGATCTCTCTGCTTCCCACTGGGATGGGACAGTTGCTCCAATAGAGTGACTCAGCTAAGCTGAATTATTGACTCCTCTGCCTGCATTTGAACATTTTGCCTGTGTATGGAACTAAACCACAGGATATTCTGTAAAAATATACTCACAAGGAAATCCATGTTAATGGCATGTAAAGTTAGCTAATCTCAAGTACTCTGTCAAATTCTGTGAAAAATCAAGATTTCTTGCAAGGTGTAAGCCCCTGATTTTCCCTGTCAGTCTCATTGCCTTATATTTACTATTAATAGCTATCCATGGATTTGGGTACATGAGGAAGCATCTTATGGAAAGCACCCTGAGCCCCTGACAGCAAGTTAAAATTGCTGTGCATATAGGACAAATAGTATTATTCTAGAAATAAAAAATTCAGCCATTGAAATAAAAAAATCTCCCTCAAAGCTTTCCTAGTTGGCAAAAGTGATGTTCCCTCACAGCTAATTATCATTTGGGATTGCTGCTGGGGAGGAACCCCCCGGGTTTGCACAACTAGTGCCCTGTTTGCTGGAGAGACAGCAGCTGCTTCTGGAGGAGGCCCTTCTCTTACCCCAGAGCTCTCCTGGAAGAGCTCCTGCCAGCTGTCAAAATTATTTATTTGCTTATTTACTGGGGTAGGGAAATGAGTACAACTTGGGCATCTCTCCTGGTCCTAGCAGATGGCAGATAGAGAGGCTCACCTTTGGAGTGATGCCCGTGTTTCTAGAACAGAGAAAACACCAGTGAAAGAGAATAAATGCATTTTGCATGAGAACTAAAACCTTGTTTTAAGGGTTCTTGTCTCATCTCTAATTTTCCACCCCGTGGCATTTCACATATTTCCCCCATGCTCTGCTTTGACTTTCACTCCCAAACTGTAACAGTTATTCTGTGAAGGGGCAGGAAACATTAAGGGATTTTTATCCCAGACCTCTGAGAAGTGCTTTGTGTTCAGATCCAAAGGTGTGAGAGGGAACAGCTGAGAAGGAACTACAGCCAAGCAAAGGTCAGTGACTGACTGTGGGACTCCCACACAGATAAGGTTTGCAGAGATCCACAACCTAATTTACCATTTTAGAAAAGCTTTAATATTAATCCCTGTAAGCAGGAACAATGGAAGTGAGTTTATGTACTTTATGCAGTAAATTTGTTTTATTTATTCCTGGAAATAACAAAAATAGCACTTCTGTGAGGAGTGGGAAAGGTGATTATTGCACCAGCCTTAAAAAGTCCTGTAGCATTTCTGAGTGTCAGATGCCAGAGATTAGCTCTTGTTCCCTTTCAGCTCTGTAAAAGAGCCAGAATTAATCTCCAGACTCAAAAATGGCTCTGAGGAATGGAGTGATTAAAACACAATCACTCTCAGAGTAATGTGAACATATGACAAAATAGCTATAACATATCAAAACTTTGAAATCTTCCTGATTCCCTGGGACATTCAAACCTTCAAAAGGACCTAAACCTGCTCTTGGTCCTGCCCTTTTAGCCCTATTGATCTCCAAGAGCATGTTGGAAAGGAGATTTCCTTCCATTTTCCTTCATTCACGGTCTCTGAGTATTGCACTTAATGAGACAGATACAATTTGAAAACTGATGTGACAGTTTTAAGAGTAATTACAGCACATTAGCAACAACTGCTTTATGATTCCAACTCCCAGCCTCATACAAACATGCCACTGTGATGCACCAGGCTTCACAACACCCAAGCAGGCTGGGGAGATTGGTATCCATATTTTGTAGAGCTGTCTGCAGATATTTTTAACTGGGAACATCGTGAAGATCAGCTTGGAGGACGCATCCAGCCTTATATTTTATATCAAGCTGATTATTGGTTGGGTTCTACATCCAAGAGCAGAATGGAACATGTGCTGAAGGTTGTGCTGCACCAGTGCTTAGGCTGTGATTAGTGCAGAAGCCTGGGCTGGAACAGAGGCCTTTCTCAATTGTCTGGGGAAATTAGAACCCTCTGAAATGGTCCCTTCTGTGATTAGGGGGCAGCTAAAGCAGCTGCACTGCTTCAGAGGGCCACAGACTGATGGTGGTGTGGCCCCAGGAGTGTTTTGGGGCACAAGTGATGACAGAGGGCTTCACTCCATGCAGAACTCGCTGCAGAAGAGTTTGTACAACGTTAAATTTCCTCAGCTAGCACCAAAGTTATTCTGGTTAAGCACAAAGTGGAAATCAGCCACTAACAGCAATAAGTTGCCATTTATTGTGCAGGCTCTTGCACAGATTTAATCAAGGATTTAGCCCAAAGGTATCAGCACATGCTCAGCTCCAGGGCAGGAGGAGTGTCCCTTCTCTCCTGGCCTTACTCTGGGGGTGTGTGAGGACATCCAGGTTTTAAATCTCTGTGAAGGAGAATCTGTGCAAATTCTGTGTATTTGTAGAAAGAGAAGAGGACCTTTCTTTGGCTGCTCATTGAAATCAGCTTCTCCAATTCACACAACTCCAGTGGGCAACAAACTTTCCCAGCAAATGCACAACACTAAACTTAATCTTTTTCTTTTCAGACCACTTGACCTCTAATTTTTTTTGTTTTGCTGGGTTAAATATTCTTCGAGTTTTCCTTGCATAACAAGTGGATGATATTAAACTCACTGCAAGCAGAAAAGTGGAAATAATTTTCTGAAGAACACTGTGAACAGAAATGTGACAACACCTGTGAGAAATGCTGAGGGAGATAATAACAGAGTATTTGGCAGCACTGCCAGAAGGGACACAAAAGAGACCTAACAGCTCTAAATGTGGGGCTGGCTGCTTTTAATTGCAGTGAAAAGACCAAAGTCACCTGCAACTTTATAGTTCTTGTGGGTACACAGCCACTCTCTGTGTTTTTAAAATAATTTTTAGCAGTTAATAAGTTTTTAGCTGCTTAAAAATGTCTAGAAATCTCTTGGTAACCTTCTTTCTTCAATGCTGTGGCACAAAGGTATCTGAGACATGAGACTGCAGGTTAAGAAGAAGTCTGTATGCATTTGAAGGACAGAAATCAAACCACAGGCTTAATATGAACTTTTGTCATCTTGATCATGGAATTAATAGCGTATTTCCCTTACTGGGAGTCCCAATTAATTTACTTTTTATTCACAAACAACGCTGTAGTCAGTGTTTGTGACTTCTGTCTTGTAGGAGACTCTTTCTGACTCTCACAAGGAAGGATTTATTCCCAATATCCAACACCTTTGCTAAACTTTCTTAAAAAAACCCAAAAATTGTGTGTAAGGCATATCAGGGGCTGGCTACCCCAACCTGGGCATCTCTTCCAGGCTTTTAGAGGAAAATCCTGGGTGTGCCAGTATTAATATCTGCAACTTTATATGGTGAGTGTCTGTACAACATTCATGCAACAGTGTGTAAGATTTACCTTGTGTAGTTTACCTTTTCCTTCAAAAGTAGTTTTCTTTCTTTTTTTTTCTTCATACTGACTTATTTTTAATGTCTTTGTGTAGAATTGATCAGCATTCATTGACAATGAGGAGGTGGGAGGTAAATTTTAAATCCAACACTCACTGCATAGTACTGGCTTCTGCTTTGAGGAAAAAACAAGTAACAAAACTTAATTTTATTGTTCAGCTCCGTGCTGTCATCCCTTCCTTGCCCTGCTCATTCTGCATGTTACACTTATCACGTTTTCACATACGTGGTATTCAAAATTAATTTGTGGTAACTAAAGCAGGCCATTAATTAGGTAAATGTGCCCTCATCTTCATCCCTTGATTGGTCATTTTAAAAGAAAATTGCAGTTTTATTGTGATACGAAACTGGATTTAAATGTCATATTTGTTTGCTGCATTTCAGCTCGAATTGTGGTCTACAGTGCTTTATTCATTTTTATGAGAAGCCAGTGCTGGGTTTATTTTGCAGTACAGAACTGTGCTGCAGTTGGTCTCCCATTTATCCACTCAATCAATTAGAATATGAGTCAGGATGGTAGGACACTTTCACTCTTAATTTCATAACGTAAACAAAACATTTGCAACAGAAAAATGTTAAAAACCCAGACCCAACCACTTTTGTGCTGATTAAATTGATTATCTGTGATTTACCTGGCAGACTTCTGCATCTTCAGGGGATGATTATAGTCTGTTTAACCTCCTGTTTCGAGGATGAAAATTGTATTTATTTATCGTGGGGTTCTCAGGTTGGGAAAACCTTCAGGGGTGTCAGGCCAAGAATCCCAGGCTGTGTAAGCCCAGAAGTGCAGCTGGGGAAACTCAGGCCCCAGCTCTGCTCTTCTTCTGCCTCCCATCCCTTTCCTCCAACACTTTTATAGCATTCCTTGTCATTTTTAGTCTTTAGATTTCAAAGTGAAGCCCTAAATGATACAACAAGCAGCAATACATTAACCAGAGCCTATGAGGAATTGATATTTTTATGCTTTTTTTTTAGAAATCTGTTTTCTCTGCTGCCTTGGTCACATTCCAGGGTAACATTCATATATGGCTTATTTTTGTTGCTCAGAACATCTGTTCTTTGTTGCTTTTCACGATGGTGCCTCTCCTCCAGGCTGAGAAATGTCCAAGTTTTGTTGTCAGGATTCTCCCTACGTGGCACCTGCAGTTTGCAAACAGTTTGTTTAAAAAGATCTGTGTTTACTCCTCTGCAAAACACTGAGTGTGTCTCACTGGTTGGGGCTTCTGTGCCCGTTCATTTGCTGATTTTTCTGTGATGCAGAACATGGGGTGGAAGAGAAAGAACAGCCCAGTGAGAGGAAAACAAATAAACCAGCTGTTTCTGAGATCCAGAGTAAAATAAAGGCAGTGGTCTCAAACCCAAAACCCAAGAAAAGCAGCAGGTGATATGGGCAGAGCCCTGCAGATGTCCAATGCCAGTAAACACCATTTATATCTATTTTAATATCTGTATATTATCACACAGAGGTGTGTATGACACACGCCTCTTCTTTGTCTATCCAGTTTGTCAGTCCACACGTGCAATGGTTGTACTATTTTAAAAGAAATTGTATTTAAAATTAATTATTTAGGCTTCTGTGGCTTGAGTTCTGAAATACTTGCAAGACTGCCTTCAGCTTTTACAGAAGATTAGTTTGAGTAAGGGCAGCAGTATTTGAGCTTTAAATATATGGTTAAAAGTGTTTGAAGTTCCTTTGTATTTGTATGAAGGTATTTTAAAAAAATAAAAATTTATAAAGCACTAACAATGATTAAAGTACAGAATACAAAGATTATTTCTTAGTAGGACATGGGAAGATAACTGTTGCTGCTACCATAACTTCAGGTTTTGGGAGAGACAGAGTTTTATCACCTGTAATTATTTATCTGACCTGTGGTTAGCACTCACAGGGTTGTCACCTGCCTGTTTCTGTTGCAGGTTGCTCTCGTGTCACTCACAGAATTTGTTTTGAGCTCCCTCTCACATCTCAGCAGGAATTATTCATGAGACTACAAAACCCTCTTCTGCAGCATGAATCCATCCCTGTTCAAAGCTTGCAAAGGTAAAAGTCTGGTCTGTAATGAATGATGATTTATGAAATAAATTGTCCTGGGCTTTCTAGATAAGGTTTAATGGACTGCTGAGTGCAGGGGATGGACAATGCAGTACAAGTTCTGCTGCTGTTCCCTCAGGAGCACGGCCATCGCTCAGGAAGTGACCAGCTGACAGAACCCCAGCTCTGGTTAGTTGTGTTCCCTGATACTGTCCCTCAATCAGAGCCCCAGAGGCTGGGCTGGGCAGGGAGGCTGGGGCTCTGTGCTCTGGGGGCAGGGAGGGAGGCAGGGCCCTGCTGCTGTGCCTGCTTCTGTCACCTCTTCAGATGGCTCAGCTGCACCTCTGCCACCTTGGCCAGCCAAGAGCGAGGGAGACCAGAAATAGAAAGCTGACATGTTTTTGCCTCAGGGACATTGTAACAGCAGGAGTTCTGGGAGAATCCACTGGAGTGTGTAATGAAACTCACTGGAAGGGCGCATGTTAGGATGCCTCATCCTTCCTTCCCTTCTCCTCTCAGTTTGTCAACTGATCCCCACTAACCTGATCTCTTTCAGCATTTTGATTTCAAACTTAGGGAATAAAACTCTGTTTCAAGTTGTTACTGTGTTCTCTGCTTTGACATCGAGGTTTTTTGTCATTTAACGTACCAGCAATTCAATATTCTCACTTCCTATCAGACGTGATTGTGCTGAATTACCTCACAAATGTGCTGTGAGGGGTTCGAGCACCACAAACAGTAGTCTGGACAAAAAATGCCATTAGTTCTTTTTCAGGCACAGGTTTATGTGCTGTTAAATTCATTAAGCTCCCTGTAATATCTACTGATACTCTTCCAACAGAGTTTTCCATCACAGTAACAACAGTGCTACACACAGAGCTCTGCATTTCGGGTTGTTCTGCATTAGAAACCAAGTTTTTGATGCTCCCACGTTCAGTTGCCAGGTGCCTTGGTGAAGTTTTGGATTTAAGGTTGCTACAATACTCTACAAGATGTTTAGAAACTCCTCTGGCTGTAGCATGGAGGATGAGGGATATTTTTGAAGATTTTTGTTAGCACAGCGGTGACAATGTAAAGAGGTGAATTAAAAACCAGCCAACATTCAAACCCCACAAATAAAACCCTGAGAAGTTGCTCATAGGGAAGAACCAATGCATTCAGCGTGAATAAAGTGTGTAAATTGGGAAATGCCATCTATTTTAAATAGCCATGGCATCTTCAGTGTGCACAGGATGGGTGAACGAGGCTCCTGCTACTCACCCAAACACCTGAGAATTAGAGAAACCAGAGTGGGCAACTGTTTTGAAGAGTCTGGTTGTAGGGTCTGACAAGCCCCTGTCCTGGCAGGAAGCCCCTGTTTAGATGGAGGGAACTGCAGCATCTCCAGATGTGGGATCAGACAGGCCCCTGCCCTGGCAGGGAGGCCTGGAGATAAGGAGGTAGCACAATCTCCCTCCAGGCCCCTCTTGGGGAAACAAAGAGCCTTTTTAGTTACAGCGAGAAAAGATAGACCCAAGATCCTCTAGGAAACTGTATGTAAAATACCCTAGTACCCATTGGTTTCTCACCCTTGCACACCCACCTCTGTACCCCCATAAAAGAGACCCCTCTGCCCTGAGTCGGCGGAGGATTCGTCTCTGGTCACCCCTTCGTGGAAGATGCAAGAATAAAGCTGCTTCTGCGGAACCACCAGACCGTCTCCTCTCCTCTCTCTATCCGGGCCTGGCCAGGGGGGTTTGCCTTGCAGAGCAGAGCTGAAATCACTGCTGAATCACTGAGAGCTGATGGCCTGCTGAGCCAGGCATCTCTGCAGGCAGCCCCGGCCGAGGGCTGAGAGAAGCCACGACCCCCTGGGAGACGGTTCCTCACGGGATCACCTCTCCGGGTCTGCTACGGCTTCTTGGGTCTGAGCTTCAGACCCCATCCAGCCCGGGCCGGGAGAAACCCCCCGAAGAAAAACAACATCTGGTAGCTGTGGTTCTGACCAGAATCGGTCCTTTTAACCTGAAAGTAAATATTGAGACTGTACAAGGAAGCACCATGGGCAGAAATCAGATTTCATCAATGAGAAAACAAGTTTTCCACAGAAATATGTAAACTGGGCTAGGTGTTGTCTCACTGACACCCAGCAGCATCATCACTGTTTAATCTCTTTTTTTGATTTTGTTTTATAGCAACAGGAGCCGACACTCAGGTTGCTCCCATCACTTCTGTTTGCCATGTGCACCTTGTGGTCACACAAAGAGCACAGCTGACACTGCAGGGAGGTTCCAGCCCTGCAGAGGAATCTGGCAAATCCATTCATGTGCCCAGGAAAATGGAACACGGCTCGTCCTGCCACGGGGAATTTGGCTCTGAGTGAGCCAAACCACCCAGGAATGCTGTCAGGACAATGAGCAGGTCCTGGTACAGGGGGCATTGTGTTTTTGTACAATCACCCCTCAGTCTAGAGTGGGAAATTCACAACTATTAAAATATCATTTTTCTGTATTAGACTTGTCAGGAGTGTTTTCAGTAATCTCTTTGTAGCGATGATGAAACAGTTTCTATCATATAAAAATTCATATTTGGAAAAGTATAAGCAATCTTTTCTTTATTTTTCTATTACTTTGCCTTCTGTTTAACTGAGAAGGAAGGAAGGATTGATTACAGCTATTGAAGCAAGGCAGAATGAACCAACTCCTCAGTCTTGTGAGATTCATCATCTTTGCATGTTTGGTATGAGTGGAAATGCTCCGTTTGCCCCTGCCCTGGTGGACTGCAATGTTCTGCCTCTGTCAGTGCTCCCCTGTGCTGTAGCTGCTCTAACTCTCATTACTGCAGGCAAGCTGTTCAGAAACATGAACAACCCCAAATATCTCAACACTCCTGAGAAGAAACGATTCCCTCTAGATCCTACTGAGCCTAAACTTACCCAGATTTAACTGCAGGCTCACAACTCCCCTGGCAGCACGGGCCACGGAGTGCTGAGGTGAGAGGAGCACTCGAACTGCACTTGGAGCTCAGGGTGGCTCCTCTTGTTTACCTTTTCTGTGCCCTGTGTGCTGCACCCAGATGGGGCCCACACCGTGGCTTGGCAGAGGCAGCATTTTCCCCCAGTGTGCCCATGATGTTTAAGATACAACCATTGCCTGCCAGCCCTGGTGTTTTATTTGGTTTTGCCATCCTACAGCACACGAATGTTTCCAAATGCAGCCCTTCCCTGCAGAATCCTGCACGGTTCTACCTTCCAACGTGTAAACTTCAAACTGTGGAAGTGTTAGTAGCAGGGATTTTATTGAAAATCTAACTTGAAAAGAAGTTGTTGCATGAATTTACTGTGTTTTATATCAGAGCACCTGTTACTCTCAATGAGGCCTGTAAAGATCAGCAGCACAATGAGTTGTGATTGTATCTTGGGTAAAAGGATAAGGGCTGAGCTATGTGTTTTATGTTACACAGGGCGATTATCCCAAAACTCAGGGGAAAGAGAATTCAAATTACTCCTAAGGAAAGTCTAGTCGAAAAATTCTCATGACAACATTGAATTGCTTGAAGATGCACAGCACTCCCCCTTCATCAAACTGCTTTCTGACACAACCAGGGTGGGGGGTCTGTAACAACAGAGGATTCATTAATATTTCGGGGGATGCCAGGGCAGCAGTGCCTGTTCCTCCTCCCAGCCAGTGCTCCGGGCCGGTGCTGCTGCCACTCCCTCGCAGTGCCGAGGGCAGCGGGGATGTTCGGGCTGGAGCTGTCCCGGGGATGCTGAGGGTGGAGCTGCCCGGGGATGCTCTGCCTGGAGCTGTCCCGGGGATGCTGGGGCTGGAGCTGTCCCGGGGATGCTCGGGCTGGAGCTGTCCCGGGGATGCTGAGGGTGGAGCTGTCCCGGGGATGCTCGGGCTGGAGCTGTCCCGGGGATGCTGGGGCTGGAGCTGTCCCGGGGATGCCCGGGCTGGAGCTGTCCCGGGGATGCCCTTCAGGCGCTGTGACCGGAGCCAGCGCGGAGCTGTCCCCAGCACTGCTCCCCTCTCCGCCCGCATCCACCGCGGCGCTGAACACGGTGGGGTTGCTGTCAGGGGCAGGAATTGTGGCCCTTGTCGTGCTGGCTGGAAACTCTGTTCCATCATAGTGCTGGCTATGGCCTGTCCCCATCCTTGTCCCCATCCGTGTCCCCGTTCCCATCTGTGTCCTTGTCCCCATCCTCATCCCCATTCCCAACCCCACCCTATTCCCATCCCCATTCCCAACCTATTCCCATCCTCATCTCCATCCCCATCCCCATTCCCATTCCCATTCCCATCCCCAATCCCACTCCCACTCCCGTCCGCATCTCCATTCCCACCCCATTCCCATCCCCATCCCCATTCTCATTCCCATTTCCCATCCTCATTTCCATTCCTGATTCCCATCCCCATTCCCAACCTATTCCCATCCTCATCTCCATCCCCATCCCCATTCCCATTCCCATTCCCATCCCCAATCCCACTCCCACTCCCACTCCCGTCCGCATCTCCATTCCCACCCCATTCCCATCCCCATCCCCATTCTCA
>VYXG01011643.1:54417-69107 GCA_013397235.1 Lanius ludovicianus | reverse complement strand
TCTCCCGGGGCGGGGGGCGCGCCCGGGGCCGGGCAGAGCCCCCACACCGGCCCCGCTGAGGGGCTGGAGCGCAGCCTCAGCGACTGGAAGATGGAGCGAAAAAGCCCAGCGAGCCCCGGAGCGCCTGACTAGCCGTGAAATCTGTTTTCCATCGCAACACTTAATAAAACATGTTTACCGCCCTGACCAAGCATATCCTGTGTTCTGTGGCGAAATAAAGCACTCGTGTGTAGGAGCAGGTTGGCTCTGGGTGTCCTGGGCAGGCATTTCTGTGCGGGACTGCGTGTGGTTGTAGCGTTCCGTGGGTTAATTCGTGTTTACGAGCCGGTTTGTTTTCACGCAGCTCCCGCTGCTCCTGTGGCAGCGTCTCCAATGCGCGTTCGGGTGAAGGTCCTTCAGGATGCCGGGCACCAGCCCTCGCTTCTGCCGTAGCTCCGGCAGTGCTGCTGCCATGGGCTTCATTAACTCGGCAGGTTTTATTTGGGCTGCGTGTTTGGCTTTTAATGATATCATTAAAAATGCGGGATTTACCAGGCGTGGGACTTGGCCACCAGCGCGGTTCTGCCTGTGCCTGGCTGGTGCGAGCAGGAGAGGCTATGGCTGTTCCAGACCTGTTTATCACGGCCGGCTCTGGCGGATGCTGTGCTCTGGAGGAAGGACGTATTCCTATCAATCCCTCGCTAACTTGTCTCCCTGTGTGTTTGCACATCAAGCTGAGAATCGTCTCATTCGCTGTTGCTAATTACGGTGCAGGAGGTCTTAGCAGCGCCTTAAAATAATACAGAGTAAACCAAGTCTGGTTTTGTAGCACTGATATCATCCACTAATGGATTGTGGCTTTAGGGTTTTATTCCCAGCATCTCAAATATATGGCATTACTGTCTGGATGGACTCGTGCAGTGCTGTGATCTGATAGCATTTGCTTTCAAATGGTACTTTAATAAAATACTTGAAACGAAAATGTAAGCCTTTAACTATAGCAGATAGGTTATTTAGGTTAAGATAACATTACCTGTTACATATTCCAGGCTTTTTCTTCTGTGTCCGGTTTTGTGGTTGGTGGTGTGGGGAGGGGATGATTTTCTTTTTGGAAAAAACAAGCTGGTTGTATCTGCCAGACTCAGGCAGCCTCTGTGCCTACGTCATGGAGATGCATCCATGGACACTGCTCCCTGCCTTGCAGAAACATCTATTTATTTAATATTCTGTAGTGCACAGCTCTCTGCCTGATACATTCAATAACTGTACATGTTCATTACGTTTGTTTCTGGGAGATTTTTCTGTGCTCACTGAACCCACTCTGAGTATTTTGAACGTGGTTTTACATATGTGGTTTTCCATACTTGATAAATGCACCCCAAATTAACACAATCTGTTGATAGGGTCAAAGCTTTAAAAGACCTCCGTGGGGAGTTCCCCCAAGAGCACTCCAGGTAGGAGCCTCACAAATCTACACAAGGTTACTCATTTGCCTTTTATTTTCCCCTCCTCATAGTATGTGACATGGATACGTAGTAGTTCTAGAAAAAAACCAGTTTGTTGCTGCACTGGCTCTTTCCCAGAAATCAGCCATTCTGTAACTGAAGATTTTAAAATATACCCTCAAAAACGATCTGTCTGACCCTCCTGGGTCCCGTCCAACTCCAGACGTGTGTGAATTCTGCTAATGCATGCAGAAGAGTTTGTTCCATGCCTTGGGAAGCACGGATGTCCGTGCGGGCACACATTGATGTGTATGGGCTAAAATGGAATAGGGGTTACGATTTGGGAAAGAAAAACAAAGGTTGGGACGGGCAGCAGGGGAGTGCCAGTGGCGTGCTGGGCACCCTGGGCTGCGAGGGGAGGTTGGCAGGGCTCTGTCATGTGATGCTCCGAGCAACCCCTGCCAATATGGGGGGAAACAGAACCACCCCCGAGAGCCTGCCCAGAAACCCTCGCAGCTGGTGGGCATTAATCCCGAGGGGAGGAGCAGACGCTTGGCGTTGGTTTTGTCATGTTTTGAGCTGCGCTGTGTTTGTTTGAAATTGAGAACGTGTGTGTTGCTCGTGGGTTGCAGTTGCAGTGGAAATCAAAGGATTTCTGTCTGGATCACACTGAAATCCTGCTGGTTCAGTATCCTCGCTTGGGCAGGGACCAGGGGAAGCAGAAACCCCTTCTTCTGTCAGCAAAGGATGTTCCCTCTTCCCCCTGGCATGAAGGGACGTCCTGTTTCCAGTAGATTTTATTTCTGGGAAAGGTTGATTCATACTTCAAGTGCAGGATTTAGTAACCCAATCTTGTTGCTGTTGCTCATGGAATCACTTGGGAATTCTACCTAGAACCAAATCCCAATTGTTGCCTGCATTTTATAGTCTTGATCTTAATGACATCCTTCCTCAATTTCTTGCCCTAAGAGATTTGTCCTATTGCAAGTTTTGAAATTCTCCATTTCAATTACTTTACTTTTCTGGCATGGGACAGGATAAAAAAATGGGAGAACTGCCTTTCTATACTAATTAGTATATTTTTTACCATTTTTCTGACTCCTTAAGGCAAGAGCAAATGCAGTTGTTGTGCCAAACCACCCTCCTTTCTCAATCCAAGGCGTGTTAGAGCTGTAAAGAAATTTCCAGAGGTTCTTTGGAAACTTGCAACCACATTTAGTGATTGTGCTTCTCCTAAAGGCAGGACTGCAAAAGAAGCTGGACCAAAGATTTTCCACCAGCCTTGGTGGCAAGTGAAGGGACAAATTGAAAAGAGCCTAAAGGCTGTAGTCAGTAAATCCAGGGCAAGTGGTCTTTGCTGGTTCTGGCTCTCATTGAAGGCTTTCTCTTGGTCACTCTGTACAATGAATGACCTGTGGAAGCAAATGGGCAGCAGCCATTTCCACCAACTGTCTTAGAAACTCCCTGTCATTCCAGAACAGCCCCATGAGGCAGAGGTGACCTGGAATGCAAACCCTCCCATGGACCAGTGCTACCAATTTACATAAATTTATATAAAGGCATTGGAAAAGCTGATTTTATTTCCAGGCCTGTTCTTTCTGCACTTGAATGTGATGTCCTTTTCATCTGCAGCTGCCTATGGAGCAGGCATTTTCCATATCTTGGTCTCCAGAACCCTCTGATGAGTTCCCACATCTGGGGGATGGGTTTTAAGATGGGAAGGTGTCGGATGCACAGATGCTCCATGGATCTGCTGGGGAGGGAAGAGCTTCCAGAACCACTTGTTAGGTTTAATGGTGATTGGATGGAAGATTTCAATGGTTGTTTTACAGCTTTGAGGATCTTTGTTGATATTTTACAAACAGAGGAAACTAAGAGGTGAAATAATCTGTTCAAGGTCATCCAAGTGACTACTGACAGAGCTAAATTAAAACTAGACAGCTTGCTTCAACTTCTCTTTTAATTCTGCAAATTTTCAGCTAGATAAGTTTATTTTAAAATGTGTTTGATTTCCTCAGGAAATAACCATTTTGTTCTGTACACAAAAAGAATATTCAGTGCTGAACAAGCAATTGATGAGAGGCCATACATCAGTGGCAAGGGGCCAAGACTCTGGGTATAGATTTTTATCTTTATTAAAAGCTTATGTATGAGATTCAGAAAGCTGTTTCAATATTGAAAACTAATCATCACTTTGTGTGTCTTGTCCTTTAAAGCTTGAATATCAGACTTGTTGGCAGCAGCAATGAAACTATAAAAGTCTCAGTTGGGAAATTTTGTTCTTGTGTTTTTTTAAGCACAAATCTGGTTATAAGTATCAGTACCTTTTTTTTTTCCCCCACAGACAATTACACATTTCACTTGTTTACTGCCTGAGTAGTTACTCAGCTTGTGACAGGCTCCAAAGATAAACCCCAAATGGCTCAGACAAATGCTGTATGAAGGGCAAACTTTCTGGTTTAAAGTTACTGAGTCATTTATGGGCCAACACTGCTCATCAGAAATACTTTTAATATGAACACTGTTGTTGCAGTGCAGAAAAGCACTCATTTATGACACAAAAATTTCATGAAGTGAGCAGCATGAGTTTGTTAGGGTTTGCTATTTGGTTTTTAGGTATTTTTTCATTCACTAGAAGATGGAAAGCAGTTTTAATTAAAGCTGTGTGTGCTGTTGGTTTTTTTTTTGTAACTACCAAACTTGCATGAACACCCTACAATGAAAATTTCCCTGCAGTTTTTCTGTTCATTAGGGATGGTTCAATTGTGCATAACTAATTAGCAGTTCCTAATTCCAGTTGGCCTAGAATTCTCATGTTTTTAGTTGTACCATTGATTTAGTAGCTGCAGCTTTCATTTCATTCACTGTAATCCTTCAGTGAGCAAGTTTTGCAAATTTAGAAGGCATCACTTGACTTTAATAATGCATAAATGAGGGCAACTGCTCTGCCAGAGCACTTCCCTGTCCTTTGGGATGACTCTGGAGGAGGAAAATGTCCTTGCAGCCTCCTGGCATGGCACAGCTCACTGCTACCAGCATAAAGTCAGCAGCCAGGAGGGAACTGGGGAGGGAAACCCAGGGTGTGACCGATGTGGAGCTGGTGAGGGGATGGAAGGGCTTCCCTGGCAGTGGGGCTGAAGGGGGGATGTGTTTGGAGGCAAATCCAGCAGTGTTGTAGAGGAGGGAGGAGCTGGTTTTCAAAGGGTCTCAGCTCTCAAGACTTTTTGACCAAGTGACCAAATGTGGAGTGTAAGGAAAAGATAATCTTATCAATATGTATGTTTTATATGAGAGAACAAAGGGTGTATTAAATCACATTTATTAATTTAAAATGCCCTTTGCAATGAGAAACTCTTGATATTAAGGAGAATAACGTTGCCTTTGGTATAACTGTCATATTTCAAGGAGGCAATAGGTTCCCTAAAACAGCTGAAACTGAGCAAGAGCAACAAAAGTTTAACTTTGGTTTCTCTCTAATTTTTGCTTCATATGAAAGTGTCCCATCTCAAAACACTCCTTGTGAGACATTTCAGTCTAACTCTAGTTGTGGCCTTTGGACTGGCTTCCCAACCCTCCAAAAAGGAGCTGGCAAGCAGCTTTTGCAGGAGGCCAGTGTGTGCTGACAGCTTCCTCCAGCCAGGTAATTGGATCAGCCCTGCTTCCCAGCACGCCCTTCCCTCCCAGCTCTGCCTCCAGGGCTCTCTGCCTCTGCACTCCAAACAGCAGCACCATGAAAGGAGGGATGCAACACAAAGAGCACAGCTCTGCAGGCTGGGAGGGCACACGCAGGAAACCACGAGGGTTTCTGCAGAGTTCATCCTGAGCTCTGCTCAGCCACTGCAGGAGGTGTTCTGAGGGGTGAAGTACAGCTCATGGGGCCTTGACACTGCTCCTTTGTCCATTTTTTAAATATCAGGGCCACACTGGGAAAAAGCTGGAGAAGCATGGCATGCAGCTGAGCTTCCTGAAGCGTGTAACATGTTAAATCTGAATTTGTGGTGTACAGCAACCTCACACACGTTGTGTTCTGTGTCTGCTCTCCCAACAGCCAGCTGGTGCTGCCCCAGACAAAGGCTGTGCTGGTATTTTAAGATGATCTAAAAAAGAAAATTGCTGGGTTTTTTTCTGTTTATCTGAAGTTCTGTCTTGTGCCATACTTGGCTATGTTGGTATAAATAGCAAAACACAGTATGTGAGAGAGATTACCTTCGTGACAAGATATGAAATGAAAACCAGATCTCTCAGTGGAAAACACTTTCTCCTCCATGCTCTGTGTGCTGCTCTGTCTAAACAAGCTCTTCCAGCCTCTAATGATATTTTAGGCTGCTGAGTGTAAATGACCACAAATTTGGTCAAATTCTCTCTGGTGTCACCCCCATCCCATCCCATCCCATCCCATCCCATCCCATCCCATCCCATCCCATATCCCCCTGCTCAGGATCCAAGTAGGTTTTTTTCTTTTTTCTTTATCTTGAAGAGACAACAGAAGTGCCTCTGAAGCCTAATGAAAGCTATAGTAACACGTTGAGTTGAATGGGTAATATTAGAGAAAAAAGTTTGCCAATGTTTTCTTCTAATGTTTGCCTTCAGAAAAAGGAAATAGAAAAATTGGCAAGGAAATAATGAATTTTAGGGAGGTACATTTCAAAGTAATGAGACTGAAGTGAGAGGGAAAAGGAATAACAAAATTGCCTGATACACCAAGGAACCAAGTAAAATAAGAAATTCTACTTACAACCTATTCAGGATTTGATAATGGCTTGCCAGTAGCAAATTGTAACCTGTTGAAATAGGAAAAGCATGGAACAAAAGGGTATTAAAAACTATAATATTGGATGTCTTATTGTTCATCTTGCAAAAGTGTGTTTAGAGGGCTTCCTGTTTGAAATGGATGGGGTTTGCCATTCTGTAAACTCTGCAGGACACTGGAAAAGCCACGGTTGCTAGAAGCATGTTTCCTCAAAAGATTGATGCTAAATATTCCCACAGGATGTTCCAAAAGTAGTGACTTCATTTTGTGCAGTTTTAGTACCCAGTTCCTAATAGCACCATGTGAGTGACCCATGGAAATATCATATCCAATATCACATGACTATATCCCATTAGGAATGCTCTAAACCACAGAAATCTCTTTTAATTCCACTGAAATAGACTGATATTGGGGAGGTTTATACGTTTATAGATAAGGTACACTGCAATCTGCATTTAAAGATGTGATAAGACTTCAGTGAAAATGTGTTTGGGTTTCAACTTGTGTTTGAGGAAGGGAATAACAAATGCAGGCAGTCAGGTTTGGATAGAGAAGGAAGGGAATAATGGATGCAGGCAGTCAGGTTTGGCTACAGAAGGAAGGGAAGAACGACTGCAGGCAGTCAGGTTTGGCTACAGAACCTCCACAGAAGGAATTTGGACCTGGCTGGCTGAACACAACAACAAAGGGCAATTACAGGCAGGAATGGAAAAGAGCAAATTGGCAAAGAAAGCAATGCTGTGGATGACAAAAAGTGAAGCCAGAACTGATGAAGTAGGATGGTACCTGCAGTAATGACCTTGCTTCCAAAGATGAGGCAGTGTGCCTTGCAGAGTGACAAAAATGTGCAGGGGGGTGATAAAAGTTCCCAGACACCGTGGGTGGGAGGGCAGCCTCAGACCTGGTCTGGAGTGAGAACTGCCTGCTTGGTTGCACTGCTGCTTTTAATTAAACAGCTTGATCTGTGCCCAGTCGAACTGGCCCTCTCAGAGAGAGCTCAGGGCTCCAGGCTGGCAAGGGCAGGAGCCACCACGAGCTGCGGCTGCTTCAGGCTGGGGCAAAAAGTGCAAAGATTTTGCCCATTTCTCCATCCCCACAGGTGTGCTGACACACAAATGTGAAAGAACAGATTCCTAACAAACAGCTGGTGGCTGAGGTTGAATCTTTGTACTTTGAGAGCTGAAGGGATGGAAGTGTTTAATTCAGAGCATTAAATCCTTTCCCTGCAGCCCCGAGGCGTCTTGGGCAGTGCAGGGCTCTGAAAGCACCGAGCCTCAGCTCCAGCTGTGCCAGGGAATGCTGAGGGATGTGTGGGCTCCTGTGGGCTCCTGTGGGCTCCTGTGGGCTCCTGGCTGCCCATCACCTGCTGGCAGGGCTGCCAGGGCACACCTGCTCACTCCTTTTGGAATTTAGATGCGGGTGGGATTCATTTAATTCATGGCTTGCTCCAGGTCTGTGTGTACACAGCTCCGTGCCTGACCTCAGGTCTGTTCTGTCTGACCTCATTGCTTCTTTATTCCTTCTGATTTCCTTCTAATAAAACTGATTATAATTCCACTGGAACAGCCCAGATTTAGGGGATTAAACTCCACTATGAGATCAGTCGCAGTCCCTTAAGGCTCCCATTTGTTCAGGGAAACCAGGATGGTTCCAGAGAGGCAGATTCAGCATTATTTCACTACCTCTGAGTTTGCTTTAGTGGTTTCTTCTGCACTGAAAATCATTTCCAATGAAAGCTTTCTATGTATACACACACTTCAACATTGAGGGAGTTTTAAAAAATGCTAAAGTTTTCTAAATGAATTTTAGAAAACCATCATGTGAGATGTGTGATCCTGGAAGTGTGATAAAAAGGGTTAATGATAAAACATGATAAATACATCCAGTTCCACTGAGTGGCAATATGGTTTCATAGCGTGCTGTGACTGCAGAACTTGTTTTACCTAAGAGTTGTTGTCTCAGCCATCGACTGTTCCAGGTAAATAAAAATCCTAGTGATACTTTTAATTAGGAAAATGTGGAGGTGCCTCTCTGTTGAAGTGGGAAAAAATATTTATGAAGCCTTTGTCTTTGAACAGATAACCAAAATGAATTTTCCCAAGTCTTGTGTGGCTGTTCCATACAATATATATTAATAAATGACAACAGTGTTTGTGACAGGCCTTTTAAAATGTGTTTGTGTGTATGTAGTCATGTACATCTGTATGTGGAAGGGTTTTTTGGAGAAGAATTTGTAGGAATTTTCACTGGGGGATGTTGTCTAGACAGAAAATAGTTCATGGCTGTTGTTTTCTTGCTGTTGGGCTGCTCTGGAAGAAAAGGAGCAGGGTGCAGTGAAAAGCCAGGCAGTGTTTTAAAGGCAGGTCTCGTGAGGATCTGTTGTGTGGGCTGCAGTGCAATGGGATTTAGAGATTCAGGGTTTGTGTCAGGCTGTTCTCTGCCCAAATTCCTTACGTTGGACCCACGTTCCAGGATTTTTGTGCTGATTAATTTTCTTGCTGAGGAAGAAATGTCTGGTGTGAACCATCATCAACCCAACGTACCCGAGGGTAAGATGAACTTCCTTGGCAATAGCAACACATGAGAGGAGTCAGGAGAGCCCCTCATCTAAAGCATAATTAGTGTGCATGAAGGTTCTCTTTGTTTCTACTGAGATCCCTTCCACTGGGCTGGGCTTTGCTGGTGGGAGGTGTGGGTGGCAGCAGACTGCAGCTCTGCCCTCGCCAGGCTGCTGAGGGTGTCTCAGCAGGGCTCTTCTCTCAAGGCTTGCAGTTGTCTTCTTTCATTTGCTAGAGGGCTTTTCCAAAAAGTCAGGCAGCTAATGAAGCTTTGGTGTTATTGCTTGGTGGTTTTCTTCCTTGGCTTTTTTCCCCTGAATATTGTGGCCCGTTATAAATATCCTTTTCAGCTCCCCAGCTCCTTGGCTGCTGGGCTGAGTATTGATGACAAATCAGCTCCTGAGCAGCCTTTGGGTAAAATGCAGCTGCACAGTGAAGCAAGGTGGCAGAGTGGGGTTGTTATTGTCCAAATCCCTCGGTGATAATGTCCATCCATTTCTGGAACAGCTCTCTGGAAGGCTTTCAGTGGAGAATAAACACACCAGGTGCTGTTATCCTGAAATCCAGCCTCTGGGTGACTTTACGTGGTAACAGCAGAATTAAATCTCCATTTTCTGATTTGCTGGGCTCCTTACTGGGCTGATGGAGGCTTTCCCCTGAACATTTGGTACTCACTTCTTATTTGGGTGATCTAGAGCAGTGCATTTGGGGTGCTTCCTGTGGAACAGAATCCCAGTATTGGTTTCAGCTTTTTGAAAAGCTCATGGCAAACAGCTCTGTCTGTCTGTCTGTCTGTCAAGATGGGATGAAGACTTGGTGCATGTAACTGTTCAGCAAACACTACTGTGAGGTTTAAAACACATTACTTCATTTCAAGGCTTGGTTCACTTTGGGAATTTTCAGCTGAGTGTTTGAAAGGAAGCAAACCTGATTGGTATCAAGAAAACATTTATTTTTGAGGGATGAGCAATAGTTCCAAAAGTCACTTTTGTATTTCTTTAATTAGTGTTTTAGAGCAGGGTTGTTTTTTTTTTTTTATAGATGACTGAAATTCTTTAGATCCAGACTCTGGACTCCTCAAGCTGAGGACAGAATATTTTCACTTTGAGGGCTTTAGCAAGTAACTTTCCTTTTGGAAAGCAGGATTATGTGTAATGCATAAATCAGAGTTAATGATGTTAATCAGCAAAAGCAGCTTGTTGTAAAGCACCAAAGTCCCCATCTCTGCTGCACCAGGGCTGGAGTGGTGTGCTGCTAATCTTGTTAAAACACACACAACTAATTTCATTTGGGGCAAGAAGCAGCTTTGGCTGCACATGTGTGAAGGTGTGTACACATCTCTGTGTGTCTGCAGTAAACCAGGAGCATTTTCCTGAAAGAGATGTCCAGGGCATCACATTTTATTCTGCATAGTGGGGACAAATTCTTCAGTTTTGTCTGAAACACTGCCTGAAAACTCGGGGTAAAAACCCATGGCTGTGGGACCAGTAGCAGTTCTGTAAGTCTGTAAATGGAAAATAAATTGGTTAGAAACAGCTCTGATCAGATAGTTAAAATTATAAATATTCGATCATCTTTAATACCCTCTCAAAAAATACTTCTGTTTAGATTTCAGTGCACAGGACCTGCCTGTGTAGATTCTTTTATTGTATTTGAATGGAATAAGGTCTTTTTCTGTCCCAACTTAGATTACACTGATTTTTTACTGCCTTTTACAATTCTGTTTGTTAGCTGTCCCCACTACTACTGCTGCTTGTTCTGAGGCCAGTGTGCAGCCACTTAACCATGTTAAAAAAAATAGAGCAGACTTCAAACTGTGTAAAAGTTGAAATTTTTATTTAGAAAGAATATTTTAGAACCAGCTTTTGCTTGAATCAAAATTATCAAAACCATTTGAAAAGCGTGAAGAAGAAAAATCCAAGTATCTGTGTTTTTCATGTCACTGTCTTTTTATATTAACAACTTCTAATGTGGCCCTTTGTTTTGAAACCAAAATGAAAACATTTAGGGTGAAATTACTGTGGAGGGTTGGAAGTGGCAGTGAAAGAGATAAAATAGTGCTTTGGCA
The DNA here is from genome assembly GCA_013397235.1 of Lanius ludovicianus. NCBI lineage: Eukaryota > Metazoa > Chordata > Aves > Passeriformes > Laniidae > Lanius > Lanius ludovicianus. The sequence continues at coordinate 58,307 of VYXG01011643.1, read as the reverse complement.
TGTTCTGTTCACAATTCCTGCATTTATTTACTCTTGTATTGTTTCCACATGAGCTGTGGAGTATCTTCATGGGAGAGCAATGATGTGTTGGGGAAATAATGCACTGTGGTTAGTCATGACATTTCTACTTGCTGTTCCTTTTTATGAGAGCTGTTTCAAGCTGCTTCCTGCAGATTAGTTGATTTTTCTGAGAAGTTAATTCCTGACTTTCATCTGTCACCCTTCATTTCAAAGAGGCAAAAGTTATGACATTAAATGAACATGACAAAAATGGTGATACTCTGCTCATAAATTTCTGGCTTAAGCTGTGAACTGATGTAAATACCTCCACAAAACCAGGAATTGGGAGGCTCTTCCCAGCAAATAAACATATTTGGAGGAGTGCAGCTCCAGCACAGCTCTGTGATCACTGTGACATTTGCCAGTTCCCCTTCCCACGAGTCATTAACAACCACCTGGGGGGTTTGGTACCCTTCAAAAACCATCCCCAGAGGGTGGGAGAGCCACAATCCACCGGGGATTGTCAGCTGGGAAATTCTCTTCCTGTTCACCTTCTGTTTTCCTGGAGTCCTCTCAAGGAAAAGTTGGAAGATAGTGGAAAATTCAGACTTTTACATCAAGAATTCCTCACAGAATGAAGAGGGCCATAATTCTCATTGTGCAGCTCAAGAAGTCACCCCAAAGAAAAATACTTGCCATTATTCAAACACATTTTCTCAGAGGTACCTGCCTGATTTCTGCATAAAGTATCCTTGTAGCTAATGCAGGCATTGTTGAAAAAATCCCCTCTCCAGTGCTTGGGTGGGACAAATATGGATTTATCTTATGCTTTTTTCACTTGCAGAAGTGGTACTTCCATTTATAGCAGTAGAATCTCTTTGGAGAGAAAAACAAATCAACTGACTTGCAATTCTCTTGTGGCTCAGCTGCTGGGAGATCACCTTGCTGGGATTTCTTTGTGTTGGGATAATGGGGATTATTCTCCTGTTTCTGTAGCCTTCCAAGAGCCTGTTGTGAGCAGCATGATTAAATGCAAATGATGGTTCCACCAAAAAGGCACAAGGCACTGGAAATTGGGTGCTGGAAATTGGCTGCTCCTCTGCTCCCCTCGCTCCCTCAGCTCTGTTGGATGGGGGAGTTTGTAGCAGAGCCAAGTTTTTCTTAATCCACATTTCTGGAAGTTTTGGGTTTGCTTTCCTCTCCTCATCCCTTCCCCTCTCCCATTCCTGTGTTTGTTCCTTTGGTCATTCAGCTCTCACTGATTAGAAGTACTCAGCTTGCAAAGGGCACATGGGCTGGAAGAAATTGTCCTTGCTCAAGCTGTAATAATGGATTTGAAAATTCTCATGACTGGTTATTGATATATTCAATTCATCACTGATATGTTGAATTACACTCAGGACCTGAACAGATTAATGTTTTGCCATACATTTAAATTACAGGATCAAATGCATTTAGGTTGTCATAATTCAAAGTTCGTTCCTTGTGCTCTTGCTGTCTGTGTGAAATTCACTTTTCTTCTTGCTGTTCCTCTTTAACAGAATTTATTGAAGATAAAATTCCAGCACTCCTAATTCATTAGAATATTTATTTGTGAGAACCTATTTGTACCACACACTCATGTTCCTCTTTATCCCAAGATCTACTCCTTCCTCAAAGCCCAAGTGACTTGCCAGCTTCCCTGTGATGATCTTGGTGTTTAAAAAGAAACAAACCAAGGCAAGATGTGTATAGTACTTAAATTTAGATATTGGTTCACATGAACTGACATCATCTTTAGTTTCAGTAGCAAAGCACACACTGGCAGCAACTTGGTCACCATAACTGGATAGCAGAATTCAGAAATAAATTGCTGTAATATCTGATATTCCAAACTGCTCTTTGCTGAGTTACAAACACACTGGAGGAATATCAAAACCACATTTCCATCGGGAACTGTTTGAAATGTGCATCAACTTTTTTCCAATTTTTCGTGCCCTTTTCTTGGACACATTTTTAGCATTGCAGCAGTTGAGCTTTTGAGAAGACAGATTGAGCAAGTCCTGAATTTTTCAAGTGTGTGGCAGGATGCTCCTGGAGAGGGAGCATCCATTAATAATCTCAAATTTTTCATCTGACCCGGGATTGTGATTCAAGACAGGATCATATGGAAGAAGTAACAACGCTCATAAACAACTGCTCACATTTTGCAGTTAAGGCCAAGAATTATTGGAGAAGCAAATCCTCCTGGCAGATTGGGGAATGCAGGGAAAATCTCATTCACCTTGTCAAGAATGGCAGGGCTTTCCTGAACCTGTGATTTGTTACTGGGGTTTGCTTGAATCATGGGGCACGGTGTTACAAATTGCAAAATAAATCAGGAGGAGGATGAAATTGAGAGTTGGACAGCTTTGAGTAAAGGCTCCAGCTTTGAGTAAAGTCTGCAGGGATGGGCAGAATTGGGACAGAAGATAATTTGGCTCTTGGTCAGGTATTGATCCAGAAAATTACTTAAAAACGCCACAACTTATTTGTGATCAGTACAGGGATTGCACACAAACCCTTATTTGACTTTTTGGGTTTTAGTTCTCTTACAAGTCAGGAATGCTCTTGGTGATGAGATGTAGGGAACTCTCTAAATTTTAGGGTTTTTTTAAAATTAAGCAGTAAAGAATTATCATGTGAGTGAGAAATTCCATCCAATGAAGCAAATGGACAAATCCTTGTCCAAGCTGTGCCAAATCCCCACCTTGTCCTCAGCCCAGAGCTCTGAGTGCCACATCCAGTCATTCCTTGGACACCTCCAGGGTGCACCAAGACTGACTTTTGTAGCTTATTGTTGGTAGATTGAGTATTTGTGGAACACAGTGACGTTGTACAAGGCAGTGGAATTCAAAATAAACAAAAAGACCTTTTTTTCTGCACTGAATTATTATTTATCCCTGTTTCTTTGCTGCTTTTCAGATGCATCCAGAACGAGTAGCAAAACATATTTATCCCCACGGGCATGTAGCAAACATAGAATTAAATACAGAAATACCAACAGGGAATTTTCAGTGAAGTAATTATAAAGTGGCTTCAGTCTCGTGTTCCATGTGTTACCCAGCTTGGGATATTAAAGGTCTTTGGGTGGCAAAGAGCATATTTTGTTCGTTTGACTTTTACACATGATGTTTTTTCGTGATTATGATATAATTCCTGCAGTTCTGAACCTTGCCTTTGGAATTTTTTTATTTCTCTTGGCTTATCATTTGGAAGTGTTTTAAGAAAGGAGCTTTGACCTGCTGACAGCTGATGGACAGCAAAGACTAAACCTTGTCCTCTGTAGCAAACCATTGGAACAGATTTACCTCATTTCTAAACAGAGGCTTTTCTTCAAAGGAATTATATCATAAATTCAGAGTTTGGATCTGTCTCCTGAATTTCCAGGGCTGGTAAGGATTTTGTGACAAATACAAAATTGTGTGGATTTGTCCTGTATCAGAAACCAACACGAGGCAAATGCTTTGTAGTTTAAATAAATATAATTGTTTGCATAAAGTAGTGGGCATGCAAATGGACGCTAATCTTTTATGACGATGTATTTGATTTCGTCCTCGGATTCCAGCAAAAACTGAGCAGAGATGCCTGGGAGGAAAGGGGCAGCAACCACGGACCGGGATAAGGATGCACCCATACAAAATCCTAATTTAGACGTCAAAATGCTGGAGGTTCAGCCCTGAAAGGAAGAACCACTCGTCACAGCGATGTCTGTGAGCTGGGAGAGAAAATCCCTGGCGGGGGGAGAGGCAGAGCCGTGACTCAGCTGCGGCTCCTTCCCCGCGGGGACGGGGGAGCCACTCCGGGGCTGCCGCTGCTCCTTCTCCTTCTCCTTCTCCTTCTCCTTCTCCTTCTCCTTCTCCTTCTCCTTC
>VYXG01011643.1:15557-54006 GCA_013397235.1 Lanius ludovicianus | reverse complement strand
CCTGCCCCTTCCCCTTCCCCTCCCCTGCTGATGGTGGATGTGACGATGGTGACTCTGCCGCTCTCCCTCTCCCACGCACCGCCCCCGGTGCCCGCAGCTCCCCGGAGCCCTCACACACACCGGAGAGGCTTCACCCTGGGCACAGGATCACCGTGCCACAGGCAGGGTGTTCCTAGAGTCAGGCAGACAGGCCGGAAGGTGGAAAAATCCATGCAACAGCGTAATCTTTAATACCAGCTTTGGGATATCTCCATCCCATGTAAACACTGGGAGTTGGTCACATTTCCAGAGTGAAGTGTGGCTGTGTTTTTCAGCAGGGGTTTGGGGGTTTTTTTTTCCAATTTGGAAGAAACCAGTCGAATAAAGACTGATTTTTTGTGCTAAGATAGCTTACATTGTTGTGAAAACTGTCAGAGGTTTTATTGAGGTTGGTTTTCTTTTATAGGCCAAAGATGATGGGCAGCTGTCAGACTCTGCAGGGGATGAAAAGTCGAGAGTGGAGGGTTGCTTGTGTGTTTGGGAGGACACAGCAAAGGTTACCCTGCCCAGGCTCTGCATTGCTGTGTCTTTGGGAATGAAAGAAAGAGGGAAAATATGTATTTCCTGGATCCCATAGTGTGGCAGCTGTTCTTGTTGCACTGATTCCTGGCTTTCTGTTTTTGTTTCCAAGTTGAGAGCTAAGTTATACAAGAGCTCCGGCATGGATGGAATGATAAAAATTGAATTTATTTACCCACTTTTTGCACTGTTTGGAAGTCCTTGAGGACTTGTGTGTGTGCACTCATTCTCCTCCATTTGGAGTCATCCGGGGATCTGTTCCCAGGGCACCTGTGTTACAGCTTTGCCGTGCACATCTCACCTTGCAAATCCTGTTCTTGCTAACCACTGCTGGCATCTTATCAGGTGGACTTGACCACGTGGATATCAAGTGCTGAGGTCAAATGTCACCAAATATATTATTTAAGTTCAGACCTAACTCCAGCCCCAGCCCAAGTCCTGGTTTTCTGCATTGCACCCCTGCAATGTCAGGTTGCTGCTGAGCAGCTTTTGTTCCTGCCTCTGTTTGAAGCTGCACCCATGCTCAGCTGATAAACTGAGATTACCTTTTCCAATTTACAGATAGTCTAAAAACCGATGTTTTATTACTTTTATAAAATTCCCCTTCTCCCTTCCCTCACTGACAGCTTTTTTAGCTCTTAAAATGTTTTTCTTCATTGAACACTTGTAGATTATGAGGCTAATTAGAGTGGCTTGAACACACCTTGGTGGTGTTGGCATTTTGGACCATGTTTTGTGGAGATCAGGCACGCAGCAAAGATCTGGGGTTTCAAGATGAAGTTAATCTGACAGATTTTACAGTTATTTTGAAAGGTGCCAGTTGGGAAGACATTCTGGGAAGTTTAGAATGCAATCCTGAAAGACTGAGGGGATTATAGCCTTAGTTTATTTTCTGTACAAGTGTTTAAATGTTATCTGACAAATTATTCTTGCTCTTTTTTTCCTAAGCCCCTTTGGCAAACCAACAGAACATTCCCCATGCTTTTCTGATGTAAACAATTAATCAATTGGTTCTGAGCTGATTGTGGAACACTTTTCCCCAATCAATTGCTCTCAGGAACTCTTTGGTGCAGCAAGATTTTTAACGATGAAAGAATTGGCCAGAATATTTATGAGCAACTTGGATTCCAGATCAATTTCTAGTGGGAAATTATTTGGGCAGGTTCTGCTGACTGGTAAGATGAAACTTCAGATTTCTGGGTCCATTTTAGATAAAAAAGAGGCAGCAGAGAGCTGGTTTGAGTGAATATTTTATTGCAGCCAAGGAGATCAGTATTTTAGATTTAGTTCTTGTCAGTAGTAGGGACAACATTAAAGTACGAGTTGCAAAAGGTTATTTTGGACTGAATAATCACAGATTTGTTTCGTTTCAGATCAGAAAGGCAGGCTTTAAGAAATTCCCTATTGTTTACTGATTGAAAATCTTGAGAAGAACTTCTATGCCTTCAGTTGTGTTTTCATTGTATTGTCTTTAGATTTGGTGATTTTATGGATTTTTTTTACTTTTCCAAGTGGCATGCAGGTTTACACTTTGGCAAGATTATCTTGCTGAGTAAACCAAGTTTTCTGCTCAATTTTTTTGTAGAATAAACCAAGTTTTCAGCTCAATTTTTCATAGAACTTTATATTTTCAATGTCTATTTAAAATTTCAGGATTTGATTTTACTCTTCCTGAACTCTGCAGTGAGAGAAGTTTTGCTCAGTGTGTCATTCACTGCCCTGCACCAGTTCATGGTGTTCCAAAGCTTATCCTTGCATAATTGAGGCAATGTCATTCATGGCAGTCATTTTGAAAAGAATATTTTAAATATATATAAATGTTTACTGTCTGCACAATAAAGTACCACAGTGCAGAACAACAGGCTCCTTTATAACTGAGTCAGAGGGGTTTCTTCATTATCTAACTTAATATAAATTCTGTATCTAAATTAACTTACCAAGAGAAGGGAGCAACAGCTTAGTAATAAAAAAATGGGATATTTAAGCTTTAGTTTCTGTTTGCTCATAGATCTTGCAAACTCTTTGGTCGTTTCTGCAGGTGGAGTGTGCAAACACAGCCTCTTGGTATTTTGTTTTTATTGCAATAAAATTCTCTGAATTAAGCCCCCCAGGCAATTCTGGACTGTATCTCATCGTGCCAGACATGATGAGACCTCAGAAGTGTCCTCAGAGTGCCCAGCATGAACTACTCATCTACAAATGAGACAAAATCTGATTTAGTGGTGGAAAGGCACCACCTGGGGCTGCCTCAGGTGGGACCCCCGTGGTGTTGCAGCTGCAAGGAATGCAGGTGGTGTCAGAGAGGGTGGGAGTGGGTTCTTGGCTTCATGCCATTGAAAAAGATGTTTAGCTAGAGCTGAAGGATGTGACAGCATAGTGTGATGTAAGATTATGTAATGGAATATATATCATGTGATGTAACATGATTTAATGTAATGTAATATATATAATGTAATATATATCATGTAATATAATATAATGTAATATAATGTAATATAATATAATGTAATGTAATATAATATAATAAAATACAATATAATACAATATAATATAATATAATGCAGTAGAATTAATACGCCCCTGGGCCACGTGTGCACGATGGGATGGGGATGACCATGGCCGTGGCTTGGTCCCCCTCACTCTGGAGCTCCCCCCCTTCCCTCCCAGTTTCCCCAGTGCCTCCCCAGTTGGGGCTGTGCTGCCAGCAGAGCTGCTGAATAATTTCAATCTCCATCTGCAAAAACCAGCAAGGACTGCCAAAGCCAACAGCACTGGGTTGTGCTTGGCCACTGTGCTACTGGGGAGTGCATTAAATGACTTTACAAATTATTTAACAGAGTAGAAGTAGGGAAGTAGAAGAGATTGCAGCGAAAACGTTTGCAGCTGTACTTTGTGGGGTGTGTTTGAGCTCTGAAATCTGTGTTAGCAAGGACTGAGTGGTCACTAGAGCTTGTGACCAGCCTGGCCCTCAGCGAGGTGGGATGCAGGATTCAGATTTTTAACATCTACAGGTAAGGTAATCACTCGTTTTTTCTCTCTGAAGTATCCAAACTTGCATTTCTGTCAAAGGCTTTAACCAGATGAGTGCTATGTCCTCGTTGTAGTCCCTGCAAGTTTTCCAATAATTCCTTTTTGTTAAAGAATAGCAGTGAAAAAGCAGCCAAAACAATTGTGGGTTTCTTTTTTTTTGTCCTGGAGTTACATTATAAGCTTGGCTTTGTTTGTTTTATCCTTTAAGGAATAGTAGCTCGACCAAAGGAAAGCTCTTTCCTTGTGTGTGCTTAGGAAATGACAGCTGATCTGTGCAGGTCGTGCCATGAAGAGACTGGAACTGAGTTTTCTGAGGGAGTTCGTAGTTCCTCTGTGAGAAACTCTGTCTTGAGAAGCTGTTGGTTCGAGAGGAAAATATGTTATTTTTTTAGTACTTTAAAATAAGGCTGAGATGAGTTATTTCCAGTCTCTCCTAGCAAGCTACTACTACATGGCTGCAGCTAAAAACTGAATTCCCATCTCAGCTCCCTTCCAGATCCTTCCCACAGGTGATGGTCCTTTAACTTCACAAAAATGGCTTGGGAAATACCTGCCAAGTTTTACCTTGGGAATAGGAGCTGCCAGGAACATTTGTGTGGATTTTCTGTGCATACAGAGATTTTCTCAGGCCATTTACCAGCAGCACTCCTGACAACAGAGGAGTTGTCCAAAGTTAGGTGAGGGAAACACTAAGCTTTGTTGGAGGGACTGAAATACTGCTAATTTGGGTTAATAAAAACTCTTTTCCTCCACTGTTTGGAAGCTGAGTAGCGTAGAAAAGTGTTGTTTGATGCTCTAAAAATATTATCTTCATTCTTTATTCATTATCTTCACTCTCCCATTCTGATTAGGTCTGGTTTTGTCTCAGCAGCTCAAATTCCCTTTGGGGAAGAAAATGTTATCTAAAATAAGCAGGTTTCATGCACTGGCCTATATAACACGACTCTCACCATCCTAGCAGGCAGTTTGTTTGAGAGTTACAGCCTGGATCAGATCTCAGGCTGGTTGCTTTTACTGGCATCCTTAATTTTAATTTGCTTCCTCCGCTGTTGGAATGTGTGAAGGTGTGTGGAGGAGAGGATTATGTAAAGGACAGTGTTAGGAGAACAAACATCAACAAATACCTTTGGGTTTATAGCCAAAAATCAGGCAGCAGCTTCTCCAGATCAGGAAAATTGTAGAGTTCTTCAAGAATAGGTTTGCAGAGAAAGCAAAGAGGCAAAATTACATCTGCTTTGGACACAATTTAGGGTGGAGTTTTCTGTGTGGAAATACCTCCTTTAATCCAGTACTTTTCCTGCTGTAAACAATGTAGGCGTGTGCTTCAAGTGCTACTGCAGAGTGTCACGAAGCTCCAAATGCATGGAAAAACGATTGGCTGAGAAAAATCCCAACATCTCCATTTACTTTATTGATGCAAGGAACCATTCCATTGAAGGAGACACTCCCTGTGGGTGCAGAAGCACATATTCCATAAAGCTGTTTTCAAGGAGCACAGGCTGTGAAGCAGACTGGGAATTATCCTGAAGGAAGGTTTTGTGTTTTTACCTGACTTGTTGTCTTGGTGATCACAGAATTTCCTTTGGCAGGAAAGGGTGGGAATGCTCACAAAGCCTGGAAAGAGCCCTGCAATAAAGGGTTAAATCATCCCTCCCTCAGATTCTCTTCACTAAAGACAAGGGAATTCTTTCACAGAATTAGTCTGGACAGGTTCTGACAGAGAGGGGATGGAGTGCTTATAAACATCAGGTTTATTACACTTTTCTAGAATTAATATATGGTGAAATAGTGATTATGCTGGTTGTAGTGAGTAAATGCTTTCTCTCTTGTACCATTCCCTTCTCTTTTTCGAAGGGTGATTGCACTGAAATTCAGGTCAGGAAGGTTAAAAATCAGGGGGGTTCTGTTTCAGGTTTGGAGTGATTTTGCTTGTTTATTTACTTATTTATTTAACCCTAAAGCTTCCACTGTGTGTTGCTGTTTTACAGAGCTTAAAGGGCTGGGCTGGAAGCACCCTGTGGGCTGTTTGTTTGGTCAGTGGTTCTGGTGGCAAACCTGTCAGAGCTGTAACACATCCCCAGACAGCCACGGCAGCCCTGAAGCCACAACGAGCTGGTGCTTTCTGAAAGGAGTGCACTCAAGGAAGTAAACCCAGAAATTGGTGATATTTAAACAGATATTGACAGATATTTGTGGTATTTTATTGCTCAGGTTCTACTAGTCTAGATATTTGTGGTATTTTATTGCTCAGGTTCTCCTAGTCTTACCTTGTGTATGCACTAGCCAAGGTACAATGGCATTAATTATTTTGTCACCAGACTGATTTTGACAGCAGAATTTACTCACGGTGCCAAAAGGCTGTTCTTGCCTTTCTCCACTGCTTGTTCTGCTAATTAGCATTGGCATTTGATTGATAATGCATTTAACAATGTCCAGCTTGTTTGTTTGTCTCAGCTTCTCTAAGCAAATGGAAACTCTCCTCTCCTGTGCTATCCTTGAATTATGGTCCTGGCTAAACAACTTTTCCTACATTTTCTTTAGGTTTGGGATGAAAAAGGCTTCACAGGATGTGCTGAATGGGGCCATCTGGAAGTTGTTCCCTCCACCAGTAAAACCCTGAGGGTACTTAGGGATGTTCCTGGAGAATTTTTATACTTTTGGGTGGTTCATCCCTGGCATTCTGCCACCAACACCCCAAGCTGGCTGAGGGCATTTTGGGCAGGGTGTGCCAGTGCCCCAGGGCATATCAAGGCCACCCAGTCCCTGTTCTCCCACTGCCACAGTGGCACTGCCATCCCAGCTGTCCTTTGCTGACACCTCTGTATTTCCCCCCGTGCTGCCAGGATATTCATCTGTCCAGAGGAAGTCAAATACCTTGCCTGACTCCTCCTGAGCTGGGGCTTCGGAAATGTGGAAGGTTTTGTCTCCACAAAAGGGGAGGAGGGGCCTCAGGAGAAAATCCTGGCTTCTGATCAACTCCTTTCCCCTGCTATTTACTTTAATTAATGGCTGTGCCATTCATGGATATTTTAATAATAGGTGGAATTTAGGTGCCTTGGCATTGATTGCACTTGATAACAGGTTTGGACCCACCAAAAATAAATCTCCAGCTATGATAATTGTGTCAGTGTTGATAAGTCCTGTTTCTCTCCTGCCAAAGCCACGCTTTGCTTTATTACAGCAGAGCCACCCTGCTGCAGCTTTTGCTTCATTTTGGATTTACTCTGGCATGAATAAAGCTATTCTACATCTTCTGTGGTATGGTTGTGATGCTGGCTTGATTTGCTATCAGAGTGACAAAATGGGACAGCATTTGCAATGAGATCACCTCTGTGAGGGGCAAAAGTGGAATTTAGGCAGATCCAAACCGTGCATTATTGGTTCTGTGCATTATTGGATAACAGGAATTACTCAGCTCTGTGTGTTGGATTGGCCCGGGGTCTGTGACAGGATTCCTTTTTGATTCCTTGCAGAGGGGGGGTGTTCCTGGCACAAAATCCCTGTGCCATCCCCTGCTGCCTTCCCTGTGACTCCTATCAGGGAGCAGCAAAGGGCCCTGGCAGTTAAAAATAGGCTGCTTCAGATCGAGTTCAGTACAGATACAAAGGGAAGAGTGAGGAGCCCTAAATGATTGCTAAATACCCATTTGGCACTGAGAGTGCTGAAATCAGGCAGTGCAGCTCTCAGGAGGAGATTTCCAAGGGCTCTCTGAAGCTTCCTTCAGGAGATGGCTCCAAGCAGACAAAGTTTTGTGGGTTTGGGAGGTAAATCCCCTCCCGTGATGGTGCTGGCTAAATCCCCAGGCAGGGTTCCTCCTTTGGGGCTAACACACAATAACCATTGCATGCTTTTACTAGGGGTTGTAACAGACCTGCTGTCTTAGGAACAGGAGGAAAAAAGGGCACAAAATGTGAGTTCTGAGCTGTTTTACTTGACCCAGATTTGACCCAGTGTTTATCCAGAGCTAAGGATGTTCTAGGATTTCAAGTTATTTTCTCAGGGGCTATTTATTTATTTTAAAGGTGAAATATCACGTCCTTGTATATTAAATGCTTTTGCTAAGAGGACAACATTTTGCACTTTTAAAATACAGTATTTTTTTAACAAGACTTAAATACATTTATGTGTGAATGACTTCACTGGTAGCCTGTGAAACAACCTGAAAATTGCATAAATGTTCTGTGTGGATAACCACAGCTGCCCAGGAATACTTGACATTACACATTATTTGTTGCCCTGAAATACTTTGCTCTGGGTCTCACAGCTTAAAAAAAGCACTGAAGCCACATGAAACCCAAACCTTGCACTCAGAATGAGCTAATATCGATTTTAGGCTCCACTTGCTCAGCCCCTGGAATTCCTGGAAGCATCAGGGGGAAGCTTTGGAGTTCAGCACCCTCAGCAGCAGGCTCTGCCCAGGGCTCTGTCAGAGCAGCCTCAGACCTGCTCCCTTTGCACAATTAGAAGTCCAAACCACAGCTCTGCTGCTAAAACATCCCATGTTTGTAGACAAAAATACGTTTAGAACCCAGGATTTAGATACTGAAGTTTAAAGAATTGTAAGAATGTGTTGTGAGAGGAAAACGTGTAAGATTTTTGGTTTCTGCCTTTTGTTTTTTGGTGTTTTGTTTTCTTTCTTTGTTTGTTTGTGGGTTTGTGTTTTGCTTGGGGTTTGTTTGTTTGGGGGGTTTTTGTTTTGTTTTTTTTGGCTTTTTGGTTGGTGTTCTCTTTTCATCTTGTGTTGTTGTGTGCTGAGGCAGTTCTCTGCAGCACAACCATTGATCCTGTGCAGTAGGAGCAACCAGAAAGGGGAAAATCCAATTTGTAAAAGCTGCTGGTGGGGAAAGAAGGGAGGAAAGGATCTTTAGGGCTGCAGAAAACACAGGTAGGAACAGGAGCTGCTGTGGCCATGAAGCTGAGGAATGTGTTTATTGGATTTTCTTCTGCTTATTAGGAAAAAAACCCCTCAATCCAAATTCTCTTTGTTTTGTTAGTTCTTTCCCCACCAATCCTGTACACTTATAAATGTCTCAAAATCCATTTGAGTTGTAGCAAACAATTCAAAATAAATTGCTGTTTTTATTATGTGCCATTCTGCAGCTCAGGAAGAAAATCAAATGAGAGAAGAGCAGAGCTGAAAAGAAACTTGGATGGTTTTAGCTTAAGCTCTGTTTGCAGGAGCTCTTTGTGTGAATAAGCAGAAATGCAGGAAACTGGGTTTGGAATAAGCATTTCAAGGTGTCTAAGCCTTGTTTAAGCAGAATTTAAAACACTGAAGGTCACCTCTGCCACTGGAAAATCTAAAAGAATTGTCAGTCCAGCTAGAGCAAGGCTGAGCCAATGCAGTGATAAAATTTTGTTGTTAAAATCTAGAACAGAGACACGTGGGAGAAGTGGAAATTATTTTCTTATTCTTGTAAAAGGGCAGGTTGTGGTTCCCAAAGCGTCCATGGAAAAGAACGAACTCTATTTTCTGTATTTTCTCTTTGCAATTCTGCTGATCTGAACAGGGGCCGGGGAGGGAAACAAATGCTCTGTAGCACTTAAATGATTTTTTAAAAATTTATTTCCCCCATAGAAAAGTTGCTTACTCAGTGGCAGCTGTTTGAATAGAACGGGGACAGAGCTCTCTCTGACATCCAGGAGATTTTATTTAGAGTTGTGCTGAGTGGATGCTCAGTATATTTCCACTTCCCCTGGCTGAAAAATGGCTTCGTGGCAAGAAGAATGTGAGCTGTGCTCTCAGCAGCTTATTTCCTGGAATAAGTACATTTAAAGGAAGAAATTTTAAGAAATGGTACTGAAAACACTCTTTAAAAGAGGAAAATGATCATTTTCTACCTCTATTGACATAAGAATTGACTCCTGCTGTAGCAGAGTTCAGCATTTCAGCTCTGCTCTATCTGCACCCGTTGCTTGGCCCAATTAATGAGAAAATATTAAAGCACCAAGCCTGTGTCAGAATCACCTGATAATGAGGGGGAATTTGGGGCTGGTTGGGGCTGTGCAGGGGGCTCTGCTCACACTCATCCCTCTCAGCTCCTCGCTGCTCTCTTTTAACAGAGATCACAACCCTGTTGTGCCCTCCCTGTGCTCCCCCCGTTGTGTCTGGTTTGGATCAGAGTTTGGGGCCAGAACCCCCCCAGCATGAGCTGGATGCTGCAAAAGCACAGAGCAAACACAGCCCTGCCCTCACCCTGCCAGGGAAATTGGATTGCAAAGTTTATTGTCACCTCAGTCAGCAGAGCTGATGTAAAGGATGTTTTTAACCAATTAAGAGATAATCATTCCAGCTGGTGGAAAACAGCATTGAACACCCTTAAATGACTTTTTTTTGTATTTTTTTGAGCTTCTACAAACCCCTCTGGCTCCATCCTGCCTCCCATCAGGTGTTTGTACACGTTGGTGAGGTCCTTCCAGAGCCTTCTCTTGTCCCAGCTCTCAGAGCCTCTCCAGTGTCCACTGCTCTTGTCCTTAAATCATCTTCATGGCCCCTCACTGGATTTGCTCCAGTAAATCCACACCTTCCTCTTATCCCTTCTCCTGCTTCCAGGTAAATTATTCCTCAGTTCTCTAAGAGCAACATAAAAAAGGCCAACAGCTATAAAAATTAAAGGGAAGCCTCTCATTGAAATGTCCTCAGATAATTGTGGGTTTTTTGAAAATTCCTTGATTTTCTGTTAATAAACTTGATGTGGTTTATGAAAAATTAGGGGGTTTTTTTGTGTTTGCAGTTGTTAAAGTTCAACTGGATCTTAAAACCAGACTTTCTGGCACAGCCTCGAGTTCCTATTCATAAAACTTTATGTATTTTATTATATATGGAGCTGACATTTATTTATTTGTTTACCAGAATGAAATTCTTGTATGGTAATTCACCAACCTGGGAACCAAAGAACAATCCACAGCCTGGGACAGCATCCCAGATTTTGGCAATAAACTTAGGATTCTGGGCTTTATGGAGATGGTTTTTACTGCTCCTGAGCCTGTAAACTGCCTGTTGATTTGATTCTACAGACCATAAAATTTAGAAGCACATGGTTCTCTTCAATATAATATACAGTTTAAAAATAATAACTGCATAAAAAGTTGCAGGAGAATTGCTCTTACTGAGTTTGAATGTAAGAAAATAGAAGAGGGGAACTCTTCTGGAAAGGAAATGGAAAGACCAGGGAAGTGGAGGAGAACAGATCTGTAAACATTTCCACTGAAGGCTCCATTCAAGCTGTGTAAAGAAAATTATTGGACTCATTTACTTTTAACACCTGAAAGAATCTGGAAAGAGTTTCCTCTCTTTCTTCTGAGCAGAAAAGTTTCGTTTCTGAGTTTCTCAGTTGAGGGGGGCAGGGTGAACATGAATTTTGCAGGTGACAGTGACATAACCCAAGATGTGTGCATTGATAATTCCATAAATGCTGTTTTCCTAAGGCCACGTGGCAGAAAATAGTTTATGTTTTTAAATAGTGATGACATCCTCAAGGTCACAAATGTAAATTGAGATTCAGCCTTTGAGAAACATGGGCTGTTTCTCTGCAGCTTTGAATAAATTCTGGTTTCAGGTCACATATTCCATAAAGCTGTTTTCAAGGAGCACGGGGCGTGGAGCAGACTGGGAATTATCCTGAAGGAAGGTTTTGTGTTTTTACCTGACTTGTTGTCTTGGTGATCACAGAATTTCCTTTGTCAGGAAAGGGTGGGAATGCTCACAAAGCCTGGAAAGAGCCCTGCAATAAAGGGTTAAATCATCCCTCCCTCAGATTCTCTTCACTAAAGACAAGGGAATTCTTTTACAGAATAAGTCTGGACAGGTTCTGACAGAGAGGGGATGGAGTGCTTATAAACATCAGGTTTATTACACTTTTCTAGAATTAATATATGGTGAAATAGTGATTATGCTGGTTGTAGTGAGTAAATGCTTTCTCTCTTGTACCATTCCCTTCTCTTTTTCGAAGGGTGATTGCACTGAAATTCAGGTCAGGAAGGTTAAAAATCAGAGGGGTTCTGTTTCAGGTTTGGAGTGATTTTGCTTGTTTATTTACTTATTTATTTAACTTTATTGAGGATAAATTGAACAAACTTCACTGGTATTATCTAGGTGCTGATGCCTGAGAGGAAGGTAATTGTTTTGTTTACATTCCACAGGGTTTCAGTCTTTTAATGACTGTGTTCCCTGGGCTGTAGCATTAATTCCACGGGCTGGAACACTGAATTCAGGAAGCAGCCTTGCAGTGCCACAGACACCTTCCAGCAGGATAATTCAACATTTGTTTTCCTGCAGCTCACAGGTTTCCTGGGAGCAGAGTTTTGCTCCCACTAGCTAACCCAATAAAAGTCTATTTGTTTATTTCTGAGCTGACAATGTGTAATTAGGTCAGCTGTAATTTCCGTGTGCTGGGCCCAAGGGAACTTGTCAGACGTTTTTCCACCCACTGGGTGGAAGCTCAGGTTCTGCTGAAACCACAGGGGTGGAGGGTTTTGCATCAATATTTAGTGGGAAGAGGGTTAGAAAGTTCCTCTTTCCAGCAATTTGTAGTTTCATTGAGTTCCTCGAGCACAGAAAACCTGAATAAACCAGGAATAAGAGGAAACAGGAATAAAAGCACCTGAACCTGCTGGCCTGGAAAGGCCGGACTGCAAAGCAGTGGATATTAAGCACTGACTTTGCTGGCATTGCCATGAAAAGGAAAAAAAGAGAAAACCCAAACCCCGACAAGTTTATGGCAGGTTCTACTTATGCTGCACGCAGAATATTTGCATATATTTTCCACACACACCATATGGCAATTATTCAGATTGCAGCAGCCAAGAGTTAGGAACTTATGTTGCTTATTTCTAAGTATAGGTCAAATATAGATTGCTGTGCTGATCAGTTGGGTGCAATTTTCATTTGTTTCATGCCTCACCTTTCAGTACTCAACATTTTTTGCCCTTTTCAGTGATGAAGAGTTGAGTCATTTGCCTTTGAACATTTTGCCTCCAGTCACAAGCCGAGTATTTTATAAAAAGCAGAACTAAAATGTAAGGAAAACCCATTGTGTCTCGTAGCTGAACTGAAGCAACATTACAGAGAGGCAGAGGTCGGACATTTGTTTTAAACCAACAGAATTTTCTATCTTTGGCAATGCCTTTATTTGCAAACTCGAGTTTTGGAGGTGCCATCCTTCATTTGGTGGCTGCCTCAAGAACATCAAATGATTTCTCATTCTTCTGTTGCATTCCCAGAAGTGGAGGGATCTACAAAAATAAAATTTTGCAGTCATGTTAACCAAATCTTTTATTAATTTGCATAGCAGTCTGTGGATTTTAAAAGGTCTGAGTCAGCGTTCAGCTACCAACTTCAAAGGAGGAATATTCAGATTAAAGCAGAGTGTATGAGTCAACTCACCAGCTTCTGGAATGTGCTTTTTATCAAGGCAAAGCAGTGCTGGAGCTCAGGATATTTGGGAAAATAGAGATGCTATGAATAAGTTGGGAGCAGATACTGGGTAATGCAGATTTCCAGCTTCCCATGGGTGAGGTATTATGGGAATCTTCTTAGGCTTATCCAGCACCAGAAACTCTTGTCCAGTTTGCAGAATCCAATGAACTAAACAGGCAAAAAGTAACAGAAAATGAGATATTGCATGGCAATGAACTCAATTTGTGTTTGGGTGGTATGGCAGCAGTAAATCCACACGCACGTCCTGGATTCTTCCTCGGATTCTTCCTTCATTTCTCTGTAGATTTTTGCTGTGGTTTAAATTTCTGCCCCCATTTTCCATCATGGTATTCCTCATGGGTTTATGTGTCAGGAGTTTTACTCCTTCTCTGATTTTTTCCAGTTAGATTTTTTATTTTTTTTTTGGTTTAAGCTTATTACCTACAAATTGTTTATTTGCCAGTCCAGTTATTTTAGTCCAAGCTGAAGCTTATTCAGGCAAGTTTTTGAGGTTCCTGTGAAAATGGAGATGAACCTGGCTAATATCTGTCTTTCCCATTGATTAGATTTTCCACAATGTGATATATTCTTAGGAATTAAAGAGAAACTTCTAAATTTACACGTTAATTCTGCAAGTTCTTGAGGAAGCAGAGTCTTCCTTTAGGAGCAGAGCTGTGCATGGAACACACTGAAGCAAAATTATGTGTGGTGTAAGTGACAAAACTTTGAGATTATTTTGCTTGTCAGCAGCAAGCCACACCCAAGTAATACTAAACATTTATTATCAAATGGCATTTTGACATCTGAGGACAGTCCTAAGAATATTCCCAGCAAAAATGGGCTGAAAGGACTTCAGGTCTCTGATGCTTATCTTCTTTGCACTTCTTGTTCCTTCAGGATTAATTTTTGCTTTATTTTTTCATGAAAAAAAAAAAAAGAAGCCAGTTCTCTTAGCAGAGCTGTTGTAAATGTGCTGCACTTCAAGTAAAGCCTTGGCAGCAGAGGTGGCTCAAATTTTGTTGTAGTTCATCTGTTCCTGTGTGATAAAGGCCCAGACAAGCTCCAGGACATTAGTCACTGCTTTCTGCATATTGCTGATTTCCCTTTTTTTTTTCTCTTTTAAACTCTCTTCAAGCATTACTGATGTTAATTTGTGCATCCAGCCTCAAAGATAAGCTGGGAAATGAGAAATGGAATTTGGCTTCTGGTGCCTGCAGCCCCGGAGCTGAGAGGATGAAGAACTGCTGAGGATTGATGACTTTTGAGAGATGTGGAGGTCAGGCCAAAGTGTCATAATTTGATACCACAGCTGACTGTTGGAAATCTGTTTTTTCAGAGGAGTTAGAACTGGAAAAACGTGAATAATCCCACACCTTTCTTTTTTTCTCTTTGTCCTGGTTTTTCAGGCCCTTGTTCTGGAGAATACCCATGTCTGCACTCTGCTTGGGGTGGGTTCTTTTTCAATATTCATATTTTGGAGTGGCTCCCACAGAACTTGTTGCATCTGGCAGGAGCTGTTAATTTATTGACACCTGCTAATGCCAGAGGTACCTGCTGAAAGTTTGCTGTCATCCTCAGGCCTGTCTTTTTTAATGGAAACTTGCAGATATGGAGGGGAACCACCAAGGTTGCAAGCCCTGTGGAATCCTTCCAGCAGGAGAAGGTGTCAGATGATCCATTTCCTTCAGAAGATCCCATCTGTCGTGTCTGTGCACCGAAAAACCACCCATTTCAAAGTCAGAGCTGAAGAGCTGAAGGAATTCTGCATTTTTTAATGCCAGAATAAAAGCTCTGCTAGCCATTAGTGTCTAGCACTTCGCAGATATCTTGGAATTTTAACATTTGTCAGTGAGAAGAGTTCCCAAGGGCTGTTGCTGTTGATGGCTGGGTCTCTTCCCATCATCTCCTCTGAAAGTTGTATTTTTTGCCAAAATATGATCAGCATACTTTCTGTGGAATAATATTTACAGTCCTCAGACCTTAAAGGCAGTGAAATCTGGTTTTAGGAGGCAGAGTGGGCCATGGCTGTGTGAAAGGTGTTTTTGACAGAGGTTTTTGGAGCTGAAGGTGCCTTTCAGTTACCAGTTTGGATTACCAGATTATTTCACCTGGATTGTTCCGTGGTGGTCCTGTCCTTCTTTCAGAGAAAGATGTTTGTACATGACAGGACTGACTCTTATCTGCTACAATCAGGCAGATTTAGGAGTTTTGCTGCAATATAGACATTTATCTTTTTTCCTAAATAATTTTGTTATACAAACCACTTGTCCAGTTTTTTCAGAAGTGTTTTTTCCAACAGCAATATGCTTTCACTGTTAGAAAATGCTGGATTTTAGAAATAATACAGCAGCAGGTTTTTCCAGGTTTGGCTAACAATTTCCCTTTGCTATTGCTAAAAATGGAGCTGAAGTATTAAAAAACAAACTGCAGGGCACAGCCAGATTTCAGATATATTCAGAATGTTCTGTTACAAATGATGCCACTTGCTAATTGCTTTTAAATTAGGGTGTTTGTGCCCATGGTGATTACTGCAAAGTATCAGAGTCTAAAAGCTGGAGTAGTGTCCTAATTGGGGTTTGATTTGCAAGAAGTACTTGAAAAACTTGGGGCTGTGGACTTGTAGTCATATTTTAAATTGTCAGTGGCTCTCAGGCTGCCCTTCTTCCAAAAATGTTATCAGTACTGGGTGATAACTGCAGAAAATGAGAAAGGTTCGGGTTGGGTGGAATGGTTGCTTCAGAACTATAACTAATTTCTTAATCTACCTCTAAGAAATTGCTTCAAGATTTTTAAGAGGGTTTGGTTTAGTTTAAAAATCTGGGGCCAGGTTCAGCATCAACAATATTGAACTTCAAGAGACAAGGTAACAGCACAAAGAAGGAAAAAGCTGTGGCTTGACAAGAGGCCCCTGATGCAATGTACAATACTCAGTGGGGGAGGAAAAAAGAGAAGGATGAAAGAGGAGGTATTTTATTTCTTCACCTGAGAAGAGAAATATTCCTCAAAAATATCGTTTTGTCATTTGAAAATCAGAATAGAAAAAAATTACAGATTTTTAAATTATCTGGAGATCAGGAGCAGAAACCTCTGCTTACCTTTTTATTGGCAAAATCTTATTGCTGTAATCCCAGACCTTAAATATTAGTATCATCTCTTTTTAGCAATTTTTTTTTGAGAAATTCCTTCTCTGTGCCATGTATTCACTCTAATTTCTCTTGCTCAGTCAGGATTTATGAAATACAATCCTGGTATTTCTATAATCATTACTAAGGGATGCTGTTAAAGGCCTTAGTTATTTACCCATCTTTTTTTAATGGCCAGAAGTTAAACCCAGGAAGGGCAGAGAAACTCTCTTTATGGATTTAATTTTTCTTAAAAGTCAGGTACAGTTGGTTCTATTTGAAATTCTTTCCTGTATTTTGATCCAAATGAAGATATTCCCTGCCAAATTAGCCATGAATATTAAAGAACTATACAGCCACTATTGCCCCAAAGACATTTTCCTTTATGTCTTCAGCTGTGTCTTCACTGTATCCAGGATGTTTACAAAGGGAAAAGAAGATTTCTGCCCTCTTTGTGTAATCTTTGGATTTGTGTGCTCAAATTCCAGTGCTGCCTCTCACATACCACGCTCAGAGTGGGGTCAAAGCTTGACAAAGTAAAGAAAGGATTTTAAAATCTCATCTCTGTGTTTTTTACCTAATTCACAATTTCTTATCAAGCAGTCTTAGTTACTCCTCTGTTGCTCTTTTCCATCTTCCCCTTTTGCCCTGGGCTTGTCACAGACTTCTGGTGACCTGTGAAGGGCACAAACCCCCAGCTGGGGAGTGAAAACCAAAACAAAAGCATTAATCCAGTTTCTGGGAAAGCAGGCGAGGGCAGAGAGCATTTCTAATTTACACAAAATTTCACTGGAGGGAAGGAGCAGTTATTTTCTGTACTGACTTATTTTTACCTGGAAACAAAAATGGAGACAGGGAGCTGTGAAATCTGTCAGCTGGAGCGGTGAAGTGCTCAGGACCACTCGTGGCTGGTGGGTGAGGCTGCTTTCTGGTTTCTGTTGTGTGCTCCATTATCTGTGGCTGGCATGAGCAGCTGCTCTCCCCAGGGTCTGGGGCTGGTTTGAGTTAGAACAAGGTGGCTCTGGAGAAGTTTTAGGAGCTGTTACAGAAATTCAGTGAGCCAACACCAGGCCCAGAATTGCTCGGCTTCTGTTTGTGGCTCTGTTTGTTTTGGGTAGAATGCTGCCATTAACACAGAGAAAGTTTAATTTTGAATTTCCCATTCATACCACTTAGCCCAGTGATTTCAGTAAGAGGAGCACCAATGAAGGGGGAGATTCTTGATCTGTCTGTGGTTTAAGTCAGTCTTTGTTTCATACACTGATTTCAGGGAACCTTGGAAGCTTTGTTGCTCTCCTACCTCCATTAAGTGTTTCCAGTGTAGCAGGTACAGATCAAAGACTTTAATGCTCATGAACATATTTTTGTTGCTAAATATCCCCAGAATGCTCATCTTCCACCTTCTTCTCCCACCTTATACTCCAGTGTGCTGCATTGCTCTGTCCTTTCCCTAGACCAAGGAATAAGCAGCTGGAATCTGGGAAAAGCCCAGGGAATGCCTGCCAGAGCTCCAGGAGCTCCCAGGGGTGCACAGGGTGGGATTGTTGGGACAGGAGCTGGGCTGGAGGATCCCTCGGGGTCTCTTCCCACTCAGGATACTCTGGGATTCTCTTTGCCAGATCTAGGGTTTCTTTTACCCAAGTCCTGTCCAGCAGATCCTACAGATACCAGCTGGAATGTAGTGTGAGAGCAAAGTAATTTGAATTTCACCAAGAGAACAAATGGTTTCAGGCTCTGAGCAGAGATGCCCTGGTTACAGGTGCTCTCTCTGCCTTCACAGCCCAGGGGTTATTTATTCTAAACGAGTCCATTGAAGGTGACTAAAAACCCAAATTCATTAAAGTTGCATTGCTGTCCACATGGGTGAATTCCTAAATAGGAGGAGAGCTCAGAAATAACTCCAAGGAGGTGGGGAACAGCCTTCCCAGAGGGATTCACCACCTCCAGCCCTTCCCCACGCCCTCACTGCTGCCCCTGACCCTGCTGGGAAGCTGTGCCCTGTGTGAGTGCTGCCCTGAGCTGCTCTGGGGCCGTGTGCCAGTGCCAGCAGCAGGTGCTGAGCCTGGGCTGGCACCGGGCACGGCTCAGCGTGGGGCTGGAGCAGCACCGGAGGCACCATCTGTGTGCACGGACACTCAGGAGGCAGCAGCAGAGCAAATGTGCCCTCACACCACACCAAGGAGCTCTGTTTGAGTGCCCCCCTTCCTCACAGTCCTGGGTGGGGCTCAGGAGCAAGGCAGGAGCCAGCTGGGAATGGCCCCATCCCAGCAGAACCTGGGTCCTTGGGAGGAGAGCTCCTCGTGCTTCTGCAGGGGGTGATTGCAAGAAAAACGCAGGAGAAAGGGAGGCTTTAGAGAGGTGTCCAAAATCACGCAGAGGTGCTTGGCTTGTTTGGATGAAATCCTCGGTGTGTTGTCCGGATTTCCATGTGTGGCATGGAGGAGGGCGTGGAGGCGTTTGGGTTCTTCCTGTTCTCTGCGGAAGAGATGCTGGGTTAAGCATTTTTATTCTACCTTGGGTTATTTTCACAGAGCTACATGGATTGTAAGGGTCCATCTCTCCCCCAAATTTAGTTGGAAGTGCCCAGAGCATTACCAGGGCTAAAGGATGATCACAAAAGCTTTGCTTCTGTGGGAAGCTGAACTAACTTTTCCAGGAAAAAACTGTGTGTGTTTGTGCATGAAATTCATCAGTCTAAATACACATTCTATCTGATTTTCCTTTTTGTTTCAGTGAGGAAAGCGTGTGAGTGGTAGCTGATTTTTGGAAGTATTTGGAAGATGTGCCCTGTAGCTGTTATCATATGTTAGGTGCCAGATGCAATTAATAATACTGGGAAATGATTGCCTTAAGATCTTTAATTGGTTTTAGTCTGAAGATGCAGTGGCAGGACATGACATAAAATGGGTTTTGTTACCTGACTCAGACCTGCAGTGCAAGAATTTCGGTTCTGTAGTTCTGTGAACCAGATGAACTGCACGAGTAAGGCCTTAGCCTTGCTTTTTAAAAATTAATCTCTACAATTTCTGCATTCTTTGCTCATGTGAGCCTATAAAAATGACATTTTTTGATGCTTTATGTGCTGGCAACAAGGCAGGGGTTCTGAACACAGCCCATCAGATGGGGCTGACTTTGGATGTGGAAATCTGTTGTGTGAAGCACCCCACAAGATGTCCAAAAGCATCAAGATTAATTCGGGATATTCTATCCAACACAGGGGCTACATAGAAGAAATGTGGGAGAGGAATCCTACCAGTTACAATCCACAGGGTTGTCTTCTCCCAACTGGAATAATTGTTAATATTTTAAGATTTCTCTTTTTTTTGTGTGTATGTTGGGTTTGTTTCCATCAGCTGCTTCAAATTTTGCAATCTCACGGCTTTACACAATTAAATTCACCCTGACATATTTGTACCCAAAACATTCTCCATCCTTGCTGGTGTGTGAGGAAGACCCCATTGAGGTGAGTAAGGCTGGTGCTCAGCAGGTAGAAAGATTTGGCTCTGCTCTACTAAGCAAAATTTAAATGTGAAGCTTGATTTTTTTTTTTCCCCAGCTGCCAAGTGCCTCTGCTAATGGAAGCACTCATTTTATTTTTGGGCACTTCTGTGCCTGAGTGCCTAAATGGTGAAAATTGAGGCACGACTGCAGGGGAAGTCGTGCTGCACAGCTTAGGGGAGAGGACAAAAACACCACAGCTCTTTGCTAAATATGTGTCACACAGGAGGAAGTGCGTGTAAATAAGTGATGCCAGATTGATTTTTGCCTTTTTTCCTTAGATGTTTTCTCTATATTCCTCACACACCTGTTTGTGGCTCTGTAGCCCATTGTTGTGTTCGTGGCTGCTTTTCCCAGTACTTTCCCCCACCTTTTCCCTAGGCAGAAAGTCAAAGCACATTCCAAAGTCCCTACCCTCTCTTGGTTCTTTCTGGGAACCGAGGCTGAAAAACAGATCTTTGAGGGGTTCTTGGTGATTTTTTGTCAATTATGCTAATTTGCTAAACTTTTGGGATAATATTAATATAGGAGGTAATATAAAGGTTGTTCATTGTTGGAGGCCTCCAGGGGCAGATATGGAAAATATCCACAACAACCCACCCTCCACGGGGTGAATACAGTTTGATAGATTTAACAAATTACCATGATTGACAAAAATCCCCAATTAGGAGCCCAAGTGGTGATGCAATTCCCCCCTCCCACCCCAGTTCAAGCACAGAAATGTTGTTGATGCTCAGCCCTGTGTTTGAAGGCGGGCAGTGGATTCTCCCGGCTCTGTCTCAGACTGAAATTGTTCACAAAAAGGTCTTGTCACGTTTTAGTTTATCCCCTGTGGCATTTGGATGAAATGACTTCTGCTCAGGTGGCAGCATCTGAGTCACCTGGACACCAGGCAGGTCTGTTTGAGGAGCTGCTGCTGCTGCAGGGAGAGCCCAGAGCCTCTTCCTCACCTTCCATCTGGGAGAAAATACCTCTGTGTGAGCAAGGGGAGAAAATAAACCCACATTTTGCATTGAATACAGCTCTGAGTGCCTGATGATGACAATTCCAGGGGGATATGTTGAATATGAATCCATGAGTCGTGTCTGAACGCATTTTTTCTTGTCTTTTTCACGTGTGGCCCTTCTTCCCCATGTAATAATGCACAGTTATGACTGTTCCTTCACGGAGGATTTCATTTCCTCCTTGCTCAGGAGTCAATCTGTGCACAGCTCACTGACAGATCTCCCTGTCTTTACCACACAGGAGCTTTTGGAGAAGTGGAATGAAGTGATTTGCATCTCTCTCTGTGCAGGGGGGGTGTGCAAGCAGGCTGTGGGAGCATGGATGTGAAATTAGGATTTCAGCTGGGTTGGGGACTTGCATAACTGAGGCTCTGTGGCTCCCAGGTGACTCAGAGTGTGTAGAGTGAATTCATCTCTTCTCCCAAAGGCCATCTATTTCTAGAACCTTTCTGTGCAGTTGGGCTGATCACTGGAATAAATCACTGCTTAAAGGACAAGAAAGCAACGTGATTTTGTTCATCAGATGGATGAATTTAACATATTCAAAGTAATGGATAATGAGGATAATAGGAAATAGCCAGTCCTCTGTGTGAAGCCAGTGTGGGAGGATGTGTTTGGATTCTGGGTTTTTTTAAAGTCCACATTTGCTGGATTTGGGGATATTAAAAAAAAAAAAGGTGTGGCAGCACACAGCAGATTTTTCCCTGGTTTTATTCATGCTGCTTTTAAAAAGTAATAATTATTTAACATTGATGGAACAATGCTCTTGAGGAAATTGTAACACTGTCTTTAAATGGGAGATTTCTAAATTGCAATGGATGTGCAATTGTAATATTTGTAAGCAATTGGTGTAATTACAGATTCACAAAGCTGGCTGCCACAAAAAAATGACTTGGTGTTATTGCAAAAGAATTAAGTCAGGAATGCAAAAAGCAACAAAACAGTACTTTGGAAAATGTCACCCTGGAAATTAAATATTGTTCTTTTCAAAATCCTCAGGAAAAACTCCCACTGGAGAACTGCTGGGAGAGGAAGGGAAGATGAAGGATACAGAATACAGAAGCAAAATTCCCTTTTGTAGTTCAGTGATGTAATAATAATCCATGGAATGATCCATCATTTGCTATCACCAGTGGTTTCAGGTGTTGATAAATTCAAGATAAAATATTTCTGTGAGTCTGTGTGCCAGCAGGTATTTGTGTGCTGCCTCAGTTCTCAGCAGTTAAATTCAGTGTTTCTATTATGGATCCTCTTGTCACAGAGGTACTGCTGGTTCTGGATTCTGGGTCTGTGTGGGGCTTTTTATTATTGTTTTTGAGGAAATTCCTCTGTCATTGGATGCCTGGAAGTAAAAAATTTGTTCCTTCAGCTGATGTTCACTGTAGAGACAGGTGGGGGAAAAGGTTTGGAGACAGAAGAATTGTAATGTGATTAACAATTAATTACAGGTGTCTCGGGATATGAACTTCAACCCATTTCTGTTAAATTCTGAGCACACCACTTTTAAGTCCCACTTCTAAAACCTCTCAGAGCATCCACAGAGCTCCGCAGTCCCTTGGCTTGGCAGGAGATGCCCTGCTCTGTGTGCCAGGCAGTGTCTGCCCTTCTGCCTTGGCCATTCTCTGTGGCACAGCTCCTCTCTCATGAATAAATTAAAATAGAGCAGCTATCAGAGCACTCAAATCCAGATCCTCTTCCAAATCTGGCAGGCCATCATTTAGCCCATATTGGTCCTAAATCCATTTAAACCCTTTTGTACTTTGTGAAATAATTCTTCAGCTTATAAAGCTGATTCTCTGGGAACAGTTTAGGATGTTTTAAAGATTACTTGGTGTAAATTTAGTTTTCTAAAAGGTGGGGCTGTTGGTTTTTTCACCTGGTAATTCCATTGTCATACTTCAGCTTTAATAAGATTCTGTGGCTGTAAAAGGAAGGAAATTGGTGTAAAATGCACTTGGATCCATTTATGTCCTCGGGGGAAGAAAAACAATTATTTCTTAAGGTGGAATAAATTTACTGATTTAAAAATGCATCAGCAAGACGTGAAACAGCCCCAGCAGTCCTGATGCCGTTGTGCCTGTGCCCATACCCTGGTGAGAGAGGCACCTGGGGTGGCACTGCAGCTCTCAGCCTGCCCTGGCTTTATCAGGAGCCTCCAGCAGCTGGTGCCATAGTCATGGCCAGAGCCAAAGGGATGGAAAGAGGGAGAGAGGAGAATTAAAGCCCCTCAGAGCACAGGAGAGGGAGAAGGGATGAGTCACCAGCTTTTACACAATCCCTGCAATCCTCCCTGCTCCCATTCCAAATGGGTTGGCTCTGGCTGCAACTCCTTTTGTCCCTGTCCCTTTTAGCTCCCCTCTCAGCACAGTGAGCTTTGTCATTCAAGCCACACTTTCCTCTCTATTTTTTTATTTCCTCTGAGCTTTTTTTCTTGGCAGGCTTTTATCCAGTGCCACCTGTGCTGACGTTTTTCCAATTAAAGCAAATTTAACTGCAGCCACAATCATGAAATCCCGTGCAAAAGGACTTCTCCAAAAGCAAGGAGACCCCCACAAGTGACTGGTTTATGCAAGACTTGACATCGTTAGGAATGCCTTGCTATGTAAATTCTGTAGGCCAGAGGAGGTTTTGGGGCTGATAATTCTCATATCAAGCATATTTGAGGGCTTTCTTTCTATCTTCCAGCACAGGGAGGACATTGGTTTGTGAAGGAATCATGCTTTTAGATTTCAGGTTGGGGCAAAGGGTGGTGACATTTTGGAAGATGACACTGGCATTACAAAAGAGTGAGAAGTGATAGCTAAATGCTCATCTAATATTCTGGTTTTGAAGCCACAGGGATCTGAAGGATGCTTGGGATGTGCAGGGAATGCATTTTGGTGCATTTGGTTTCGTGGTGAGCAGGGCTCTGGGCACAGATCCCACCTTGCCCCACATGAACAGCATAAACTGCAAGTGAGGGCTCAGAAAAAGCACCTGTGGCTCCAGGGGCTGCAGCAGGAACGAATAGGAATAAATAGGAATAAATAGGAATAAACAGCTCCTGCCTGCTCTGTTTTTAGGGCTGAGCACAAAGGGCTGTGAGCTCCTCGGGACAGGGATCCTGCTGGAACAGACTGGGCAATATGGGCAGGGAAAGAGGGAATGAGCCCTCTTTTATAAGCCTGCAGGGAGGGACAGACACCTCCTGGGCTGTGCAATCTCAAATCTCCAGCCTGGCATCGAAGCCATGACAGAAATTGTGGCTGGGGAGAAGGTGGGGTGAGAAATGACCTCTCTGCTGTGGTAATTCCTCCTTTTGCATCCTGGGGAAGATCAAACCAGCCTCCCCAGAGTAATGGAAGTCATGAAAAGTAGAGGTAATCCTTTTGGTCTAGACCATTTATGCCTACTGGAGTGCTGGCAGTTCTGCCCACTCCCAGCATCCAGGAATAATAAAGTCCCTGAGAAACTGCTGCTTTATTGGAACATGTGAGGCTCTGAAGTACAAGTTATGAGAATGAAGGCACAAGAAGCCAAATGCTGTTCTATTTTCTTATTTCCCTTTCAAAAACTGTGTTTCCCCCCAATGTTATTGTGTAGAATCCTTCCTCTAGTCCCGGTTCTTGTCAGCTGTAAATTAAATTCTCATCAAATTCCAGGGTTAATAATAAATATGCCACTGAGATTTGCTATTTTCAGAGCCCAGGTCACCAACAGGGAGGTCTGTTAAGAGCACTGAGGGGTCCATATATTAACTACCTGCACTGAGATTTTCATTCTTCCCAAATGACCTTGAGCATTTGAAAATCAGGCCAGTCCTTCTTGTGGAATGCTTATCCGTGGTGTTAATGATTGGGAATTGCATGGAATTCCAATTAAAGAGTGCTTTTTCTGCTGGGCAGACTTTATTTTCTGTTCTGAGAGTCACTCAGGCCCATGGTAACTTCTGCCTTGTGTTGATAAAGGAAAAGAATAATTTTGGTTTCATACATTCCCTAATCAAAACCTTGTATTGAGTTTTTGTTTCAGCTGAGGAATCCTTTTTTGCAGTAATGCTGTTCTTTTTTAATTGAGAGAGGAATTTGGATAGAGGGGAAATAAATTGCTTTACCTAAGATTATGTGTCAGTTTTCTTACAGGAACTTTCTTGTTCCCCTGTGCCTCTAAAACTGCAATTTTTGGGGGGGTTTTGTGTTCTGTTAAATGACCTGTGGTTTTACAATGAATTCCAGTGAAATCTATCCAATTTGAATTTTTCTTAGTTTCATGTTAGTCTCAGGCCAGAACATTGGAATAACTGAGCAGGCATTGCCAACCTGTATCAATTCAGGTGATAAAGATCTTCAGAGAGCTGGGGATTCAAACTCCACAGGGAATATTGGACTCCCCAGGCCTAGAATAAATTTTATTCCCATAAATTTTTTTATGAAATTTACTTTATATATTCTCATATTAAAAAAAAAAAAAAAGAAGCACTTGTTAAAAGCCATTACACCGATTTGCCAATTTTTTTTACACCAATTATCTATTTTTTTTTTACACCAATTATCTTTTATACTGCAAGGGGATGGAAGAATTTTCCCTTGTTTCCTTTTTTTTTTTTTAAATAATAGTATATTATATATATCATACAAAAAATATATATTATATATATAAAGTATTTTATTGGACTGAAATTTATGAATCTAAAAGGACTTTAAATAGATAAAATATATAAATATATTTTACATTGATTTAAAGATACAAAAACAAAATAGAAAGCTTCTTTACATACAAGTATCTGTTTTAAAAAATTAACAGGAATTACTAACAAGATGTAGCCCTGCAGATCTGTGTGATTTATGGAGAATTACCACTTGCACCAAGCTGGATTTTGTGGATCCATTTCTGTGCTTCTTTAAGGTCACCTACCACTGCTGCCATTTAAAGTTATGAGGCTGTCCCTTCCTGTGCCTGCCTTCCTGCTGCTCCCCTGACAGCACAAATGTTCTTGGGGAAGCAAGAAAAATCACTTTTCAGTCTTTTTTTGTTCTACTGGCACTTTCCTTCCAAACTCCTTCCTCCTCCTGCATCCTTCTCTCCATCCTGTCACTCTCATGCTGTGGATAATTCCACAAATTTCCCACATGCCCGTGCATTCTGGGATGAGTTTCATTGGCAATGGGAAGCCCAGGAGAAGTCAAATTATCTTTGTGCAGATCATTATAAATTGTTGGAATAGCAGGTATAAAAGAGAAAAAAATCCTCATAATTGTGGGTATTTTTTTTCTGTGCCTTTGCTGAGCAGCAAACCATGGAGGGGCTGCTGAGGGAGGTTCCTCTGTTCCCATTTACCTCCTCTCCTCGGGGTGATGCTTTGCAGGGTAACAGATAAAAATGGGGATTCTGGGCTCGGATGCAAGGCCTGCACTCTTTAGAGGAAAAGCCAGGGATTTATGGAGGAAAAGGGAATTTTATTAGAGGAAAAGTGCCACCTGTGTCCTTGCAGACCTCTGAGCACACATCCACGTGCATGGGTTTGTACACTTATATGTATAATTTATACATCCAGGCATGCACTGGCACATCCAGCCACAGACTTCCAGCAAGCTTGGAGATGAAAACAAACACTGATGTACCTCTGAGGGAGTTCTGCAGTAAATGAACCTAAGAAAGCATTCCCTGGGCCTCATTTGTGTCCTTAATGTTTTGCAGAGAGGTTGTTCTGCAATGGAATTGGTGCAGAGCATCAGCCTGGTCCAGTCCCAGCTGGGTTTGTCTTTTCCACACCTTAAAAAAACCAGCACAGGTCACTGACCACCCTGAGACTGCAAAAATATGGAATTTTCACGGGAGCATCTATTTTGTTGTTGGTTTTTTTAATTAGGGTTACAGCTTTTGTAAACAAGTAGTGACCCCAGTCCTCCTTTCAAATAAATCAGGGCACACTTCCCTTGAGGGGAGTCAAAAGCACACAACAAATAAAAAGAATCACATGTCTGTTTTCTTTAAAATACACATTTCCTCCTGAAATTTCGGGATCTCTGATGCCAATCTTGTGATTTTTATCAGGCCTGTGAGTCAGATTTTTAAATTATTTTTTGTATTCTAAGTTTTTGCTCTAACAGATTTTGCCTGCCCACAGACTACCTCCCATCTGTTCAGGTTAATGGTTTTTCTGCCTGTGCTCAGAAAGGAGCATATTGCAGGATTTGAGTGAGGAATTTCATCTCAAGACACCACTAGTCCTTGGAGTCTGCTTAAACTTGGTTGCCAGGACTACTCCATGCAAGGCAAATAGGATAAATAACTAGAGATTGTCTTGCAGGAAAATGAGAGCTTGCCTACAGAACAGGAATAAAGGATATGGGTGATAACGGACTGGAAAACTTGGATAAACACTGGGATTGGGAAGTGTTTGAGCTCTCAGCTCTTAAATACATGGTGGGGGGTGAGAGTGAAGAAGGGAAAAGGAGGAAGGAACTGTGGATCCAGGCATGAGACACAAAGTTGTGATGCCTTTTGTAGGGGGATGGTACCCAAAGGAGCCCTCAGGAAAGTCTAAACCAGGTGATGTCTGATACTGGAACAGCAAATTAATCACAGGGTCACAGTGTTGTGGGTTGGAATTAAGCCCTTAAAAATCTGCTTGCCTCAAGCTGTTGGTCCAGGAAAGAGGCTCAAAATATGGGGATTCACACAAGTGTGGAAAGGGTGAAATTTTGAAGCCTTGACCCACTACCTGTGGAGAATTCTTTTAAAAAGCTGTGATGTAGAAAGATTGCTAAATCCTTCCCTTCCTTGGCTGTGAAGCTGTGCCTGCCTTTCACCCCCAGCTCAGCCCTTTGGCTGCACAGGTCGGGGTGTTCCTGTCCTGCTGGGATGGTGTTGGGGTGTTCCTCTTTGTGCTGCTGAGAGCAAACACAAGAATTCCCATTCTGCTGGGTGCTGGGGATCATGAAAGGCATCCTTGAGAGAAAGCCAATATCAGACCCTCCCAATTATCTTCTTCCTCAGCAGCACAGCACAGAAAACAGCCCAATTTGTGACTGTGGAAGTGTTTCCAAGGTGTTTTTCTAGCTGGGGATTGTGTCTGGATGTGTGATAATGACCCTCTGCTTTCTGTCAGGCCCACCCAGGAAATAACACAGCTTTGGGCAGGGCTGCTCACCTTAATCAGTTCCTTTCTGGGCACATGTGTGGGAAATGGGGGTTCTGAATGGTTTTAGACACATTATCCTGCCACAAGGAGTGTGTGCTGGGGCAAGCTAGTCAGGGAAGGTGGAGAGGAGCAGGGTGCAGCCATCAGTGTGTCACTGTCCCCAGCTGTCCTGTCTGGCACTGAGGGCTGCTGGCAAGATGTGGATGCTTGAAATCAAATTAAATTAGGATTTTAAAATGATGGAAATCTTAAAAATTATGAAAGCTGGGCAATTTTGTTGAGTCCTTTATTGCCTGTGATAAACTGGACTAAAATGACCTTTTCCTCTTCTTTCTTCAGGATGAATGATGTGAAAAAATTGTGATAAACTGGTACTGAAATTTTCCCTCTTTTCTTTGTCTCAGTGTTTCACATCTAGACCTGTCTTGTGTTTGTTTCTGAGCACAAGGCTCCACTTTGCTTCCCCTCCAGCCCTCCCTGTCCAATGTGGAGCTTTTTCCAGGGGCTGTGTCTCACCCAGAGCAGGTCCAGGTGTCACATTCAATAATGGGGGACTGGGCCCTCCACAGCTGGCAGAGCTTAGCAAGTGAGATTTACTATGGTGGAAGAAAGAAAACTCTGGGGAATCTAATCTAGTTACTATTATTTTATTAAATAATTATGCATTAATGGTATTTTTCATTTGGTTTTGCATTTTTCACTCTCTCAAACTGAGGTAAAATGTAAAAGCAAAAGGCAGAGATGGATTTTGATCATTGCCAGCTCTGTACCTGTGTGTCTTGTGGGAGCCTCTCTGCAGCTTGGATTGTGATAAGTTCCTTTCCTTAATTTTAAACTGAAGTACAGCTGAGAAAATACCTCCACTCTTTCTTTTCCCTCTGGAATTTTGCAGGATTAATAGAGCCCAATAGGTAGCAATGGTGAATAGATGGAAATTACTGCTCAAATTACCTTCAGTTGCTCCTATTTTATTTACAGTGATTCATATTTGGGTTTAAAATTCAACCACCATTGCTTTTAATTAGTAATTAGATAGACAAATTGGTGAAAGCACTCCAAACTTGGGTGTTTTTGCCGGTGATTTCCCGGAGCTGCAGTTCCCGGCAGATGGCAGTGCTGGACTGGATGTGGGTGAGGACCTGCTCTCCTCCAGCCTGGAAAGGGAGCAGAAGCTCAGACTCACTCCAAGGATTCCCTGAAAACACACATTGCAGAAACGGATCTTGGTTTGCTTTGCTTCCCTTTTCTTGGCTCCCCAGTGAAGTCTGAAATGGCTCAGACACCAACTGATACAAAGAAATGTATGATTTATTTTTGTCTAAAGTAATCCTTGAACTGGCAGAATGTGAAATGCATTTAGAAGAAATGCCCATAAACATAAAAACCTTTATTAAAAGTCACTAAGATTGGCTTTGGTTGCCCTTAAATCTTTGTGAAGGAACCTGCTCTTATTTGCTTCACACTGTGAGTGCATGCTATGGCTGGATTATCAGAAAAATGAGATCCACTCATAAGAAATCTTAAAAATAACCTCAAAACATAACATAAAATACTTCAGATTCTGTCTGTAACTCAACAGTGTGATTTTTTTTTTTTTTTACTTAGCTGCTGGACAGTGGAACAGGATAAGTAATTAATTGGAGAAACCCAGACTGCAGTAGCTTACAAGGAATTAATGAACACAATGCTCACCAGGTGTGTTCTGGTTGCTGTGGAAAATAGATGGTGGCTCAGACAGTTATAAAAACTACTGGGGTAAGAAAGGACCTCAAAAGTGAAAAAGGAGAAGAGGAGAAAAGATAGAAAACCCTGACTTCAAAAGCTGTCAGAAAGATTTTGCTTTTAGAAAAATTAACAGCCATGGCTGTGAATCCTGGTGAATTTTCTTTTGGTTGTGCTCTTAGGGTCTTAGGGATTCCTTACTCATTTTGGGGGCTCTAGTTTCTTCCCTGCTCACAAATGGAAAAGAGGAGATTGCAGAAGACACTGGCAGAGTGCCATTCTGTGAGATTTTGGGAGGAGAGGTGCCTGGAAGCGATCTCTGACAGAGCCACAGACTGATTTGTGAGGATGCAGTAGCAAACACACTGAGGGGAGCAGCACTCTTCTCTGAAGCCAATTAAACTGGCAGGATGGACACCCTGGGTCTCCAGCTCCAAGAGGTTTTCAACACATCCTGAATTTGTGTCCCAACAGGCCTTATTTTGGAATAATCACGAACACATTCTCCCTCTGAGTGCTGTTATTTGTTCGTGTTTTGTTTACTCCCTGGGAGGATCGTCCTTGCCCGGAGCCATAAATTCACAAGTGAAAATATTTACCAGTAACCAACTGCAGATTTGGCTCTTACGTAACCAGGGCTGCTGTGGGGGGCTCTGCCAGATGGCAGCTGCTCCCTGGGAAAAGCATCCCCAGTCCCTTCTCCTGAGCAAGCAGTGCCATGGGCTCCATCCATCCATCCATCCATCCATCCATCCATCCATCCATCCTTCCCCCATCCATCCATCCATCCATCCATCCATCCATCCATCCTTCATCCATCCATCCATCCATCCATCCATCCATCCACCCACCCACCCATCCATCCATCCATCCATCCATCCATCCATCCATCCATCCATCCATCCATCCATCCTTCCTCCATCCATCCATCCATCCATCCATCCATCCATCCTTCATCCATCCTATCCATCCATCCATCCATCCATCCATCCATCCATCCATCCATCCATCCATCCATCCATCCAGGCTTGCCCCAGGGTCCATCAGCAGGGAGGTGACCCACAGCCTCCTGAGTGAGTGGCCACAGGTGAATCCCACATGATGAGGTGGAGCTGGGTCCAGCTCATCTCCTGGGCACCCTGGGCTCAGGGCTGGGTGTCAGCCAGGGAGTGGGAAGGCAGAGATCAGCCCTGCTCAAACCTCTGAGATTTTGGAGCAGGATTTGCTATGGTGTGCAGAAGAGAACATGGAGGGGTGCTGTTCTCAGCCCTGTAGGCACAGGGGGGAATTAATCCTCTAGATCTGGATCCTACAATTGTGTAATTATTGCAATTATTGCTACGTGTGGCTGGAAGTCAAATGAGAATGTTTGTTTGCCTCATGCCTGTTACACTTCCATGTTTTAGCAGTAAATCTCAGATCTGACAACACTTAATTGTGCAAAAAAAGGGAAAAAAGAGGGAAGGGAAGATTTGTTGGAATCTCACCCTGTGTCCAGCACAGCCTCTGCTCCTCACAGCTGGGAGGGCTCAGGGTGCTGGGGTTTGCAACAGCCTCTGGGGACACTCAGTTCCCTGGCACACTGCTGGATTCCCAAATCCCAAACCTGTGCTGCTCCACACTGCTCCACTGCAGAGCTGGATGTGCCCTGAGGGCTGCAGACCTTGGCTGGAGCAGTTCTGCACCAACCACTTGGGAGAGTGTGGAGCTTGTCTGATTCCAGTGGTCCTCAAGCACTGAAAACTTGGTTCTCTTCTGCTTTGCAAGTGATGAGAAGGGTGAGAGCCATGGTGGGATTTTGTGTTATTACGTTGCATAGTTACACCAAAAGGAGTGTGCCTCCCTCTCTGACAGAGGTTTTTTGGTTTTAACTCAGCTCCTAATTAGATGCACCATGAGCAAATTAAGAGTTTGCCTGTCAGACACCACTGTCAGGAAAGTCCTTTCTCATCTCTGCTGGCTTCCCCTTTGTCACAGCATCCTCATCTCGGGCTCTGGTTTGGGTCACAGATCCCAATAGATTCACCTGGCTTTGAGCTTTGTGGGCTGTTTTTGTGTAGGAGTTTTTAAGGTCTGTATTCCCAAGGTCAGGCTCACCTGGGGAAGGGATGGAATGTCCATGTCTGGAGTATTAATTGTGGTGCCAGTTTATTGCAGTGAAAAACACAGTTCACTCACCAGCAGTGCTGGAAAATTCTGTTCTTCCCTAATCCATGGTGAGAAGCTGAAAACCTCAGAACTCAGGTTCTCAGTTATTTTGCTTTTCAGAGAATATTGAAATCAATAAACCAAACATGGGTATTTGAAGTACAGACAAAATTATGTGATTGTAATTCAAGGTGTAATATTAAACTACAAGGTGGCTGGTTTAGTTTTCTAACACACTTGGGGAGCTTAAAAACAGTGAAAAGATGCTACTGGCAAAAGCATTTTTTATTTTCTTGGTATCCATTTGCACTGAGAATTACCTGTACAGTGTAATTCCCACGGCTATTGGAACTTGAGTTTTTGTGGCAGCATTCTGGACCTCCCCCAAAGCCAGCAGCCAGGTAAAATGCACATTTCTGAGGCTCATTCTTCCATAATAACTGAGAAATTAGTTTGGTTTTCTGCTGAGCACAGTGCCTGAAATTCTCCTTCCCTCGAGGTGGGGAAATTGCACTGGAAGTACCACCCAGTGTCTGAGCCACATTTAGAGGAGACTCTCATGAAACCAGTGGAAACTGTGTGGGAGTAAAAAGCCCACCTTGAAAATATTCATTCATTCCTCTACAAATAGCAGAGGATTCTAGAAAGCATCAGCAATTAGTGGTGATTTAACCCATGGGATGTGAGTGACCAATTTCCTTGTGAGTTGTTGCTATTGCTGCAGGAAACACACCGAGAGTGTTCTGGCTGTTGCTGTTAATGTGCTTTTTCTGGTAGATTTAAGCTGCTCATGAGCTGGGTTCATGGCCCATGCAGGCACTGAAATATTCCCACTATTTCCAGCCACCTCGTGTGTGACTCCTGCCTGCCCTGCTGCCCCTTCGAGCCAGGAAATCCAGAGTTTGATCATGGATGTGCTTCTCTGTGATTGGGAACCAGTCTTTAGCCACTCTCCTCTGCATTTCTTCCTGCAGAAGAGGGCAGCAAAAGCCATCTACTCCTTTCCTTCCATCTCTGTGCAGATGCTAAACCAAGAGGAGGTTTTCTGATTGATCCACTCAAACAAACCCCCAGGGCAGCCCAGGACTATCTTGAGTATAAGCATAAAAGCATAAGTTTCAGTTGCATGAAAAAAACCCAAACCAAAACAAAAGGAAACATCAAATGCTGTTTTACACCGATTATTTGGGCTTTTTGTTCAAATGGGGCCTCAAGTATTCCTGTAATGTGATGTTAGTGGGAGTCCATGGCTTGCATCTTCCCTGTCTTTCTTTCTTCCCATTGACTGATTCATCCAGAACCTCAGAGGGGTTTTTAAAGTACATTTTCTGTATTAAATTCAGGATCCTCTCAGGTGAGAATTCAACCAATGTCACAGCCCAACATGTTATATGTGAAGTAACATTCTGTAGTGTCTCCAGGCATAAGTGATTCAGATTTACCTCCCAGAGTCACACATCTTCCTTAAAGACATCTGAAGCACCTCAGAGAACTTGGCATAAATAGAAAAATTAAAAGACAGAAGAATTTCTGATGAAAAAATGAATTGGATTCAGTCTCAGAGGCTCTTTCACTCCATGCTGGTTTATATGGCTTTTTAGATGTTGCCAGAAATGGCCTCCTAGCAGTGTAAAGTCTTTAGGTTCACTTTATTTTCCTTACCTCAATAAGCAAAAATAAATTTACATATCTCAGGATTATATTTCCAGCTGGTTTGGTTTCTTTCTGTCACAAACTCTTCACCAGGGGCTGCACTGTGGGACATTTTAGCTTATCCAAGATGATGTGCCCTCCTTTCTGAACAGGATTGCTCAATAGCAATTTG
Organism: Lanius ludovicianus; assembly: GCA_013397235.1. Lineage (NCBI taxonomy): Eukaryota > Metazoa > Chordata > Aves > Passeriformes > Laniidae > Lanius > Lanius ludovicianus. Next base: position 20,558 of record VYXG01011643.1, on the reverse strand, counting down.
TACTCCCTTATCTTGGTTATCAGCAGAAGAAATGGAAAGAATGGACCACTTAGCTGGTAGGGAAATGCCAAATTTGTGGCTTTACCCTGCAGAATTGTTGTACTGGCTGTAGGAGAGAAGGAACTTTGGGCAGCTGGTGCAGAAGGTGCAGTTCGAGCACCAAGCACCAATAAAAGCTGGATTCAGCACAGTAATATTTCATAATTTGGCTGGTGATGTTTTCCTGTGTAAAAGCTGGAACTTTCTGTTCATCTCATGAGTACAAAATATTTTTATGACCCCAACCCTGGGAAAGTGGAGTTGTTGTCCTAATGAGTCTAACAGATTTGGAAAAGGTTGGGGTGTGTTGCATCACGTATTAGGTCTTCTGCTGATGAGGGAATGAACATTTAAAAATAATCTCATTTGTCATCCAGTTTGCAGAAAAAGAGCTCGCAGAAGTTATGTGGTGGCTGCAAATCCTGCAGAGAAGTAATGGGCTAATGGGAAATATTACATAATGGGAGGTGTGGGATTCAGAGACATCACCAGAAAGGCAGACTGGAGTTTGGGCATGAAAGAGGACTTGTTTCACCTCGAGTGGGCAGAAAATGAGGCATTTTCAGTTGAGCAGGCTGCTTAAAAGACCCATAAAATTTCAATTCAACTGAGAGATTCAGTAGGAGGAGGCACTTTCTTCTGCATTACATCTCCAGTGAAAACACTGTTCAGGCACAGAGCAGAGGGACAAATAGAAACTCTCCAGAATAAAGCAACAGAGATGCTTCTTGGGCTGGAAAGAATAAAATGGCTCTGCTTTGTTTAAATGATCAGAGTAGAGAGGATCTGATACATGCCAAGGGATGGGAGAACTTATTAAAAAAGAAAGGGCTGGTAATAAATTAAATAAATTAGGAGGATAAAAGAAGGGATTGAGTTGGAGGTTATGGAAGCCTCTGAAGGTGCCACATGTAAAGCTGTTGTGAAAAAAACAAAACCACCTTTCTTAGCAAGAGGGGTGCACAGCCCAGGCAGGGAAATGGAATAACTGCTGCTCAATAAAACTGAGTTCTTGGGTCATTTTAAAATAAGGTTTTTGAGCAGAATCTCTTTGGGCAGCTCCTCCATGGCCTGGGCAGGGAAATTCTCCTCTGAAAAGTGTTTTCTCTGACTTTTCAGGAGTTTGGCCATCCCTGGTGAAGGGAGTGGGGTGAGGTATGAGGGTGCATGCAGGAGGTTTGGGTTTTGAGCAAGAGTTTAGCAAAGTTCTTTGCTCCAGGCTGCAGAGGGGAGGCAGGGAAGCCTTGCAACAGAGGAGCAGTGATTGCCACTGAGGTGTTCTCCTGCCCTGCTCACTTTGAGCTCTGGGGTGGCTGTGCCCTCGTGGTCCTCAGTAAAAGGGGGCAGCTCAGTGACAAAGAAATCCTGCAGCCTGGCAGAACTAACAGTGCCAGGGGCAGGACTGTGCTGAGGTGCACCAGGGCAGGAAATGCTTGCCTTTGCTCCCATTAATTCTCTTTCCATCTCTTATGATTGACAGCTCTGGTGTGGGAATATTTGATGAGGGTTTTCAGGGACACAGGCACCACATACTGGCAAAAGCACCTTTTTTCACCAGCACTTTGTTTCCCCCTTCAAAAGGCTGGACTGAGAGTGAAGAACTGCATCAGTCGTGTCCTACCTGGCGTGCTGGGGAAAAAACTGTTTGCATGAAATAAATCAAATTTCAGTTGGGCTTTCTGTGAGTTGTCACCTCCCAGGGTGAATGGCTTTGAAGGGCAGTGCCTGTGTCCTTGCCAGGGCTTCCACTGGGGAGGGCATTCCGTGCAGCTGAGTGATTAACAGCAAAAACTGCTGGAAGTGTGAGCCATGGAACCTGCTGGAGTAACCTGTGCTGTCCCAGAGCCAGGGAAATGCACTGCTGGGCAGATTTACAGCTCCTGCTAATGGGGATTATCATTAATCTAATGAAACCCAGCTCAGCAGGGAACACTTCTACAGCTAAAAGTCACTCAAAGTCACCCGTCTGATGTGTTCTGTCATTTGTTTTGTGGTCATGGCCTGCTTCTTCTGAGGCAATTTCTGTGTGAGGTAAGAGCTTGAGCAAACATCGCTGCTCATGTGAGAGGGAAATACTGGCTGGGTCAGGTGCCAAGGGTGCAACTCCTGTGCAGAAACAAAAAGGATGTGTTCTAAACCCAGACAGGTCTTTGCAGACTCTGAGTAGCACATTTAAGAGCATCAAGGTCTTTCAGAGTCAGGTTTTAAATAGGATATTTTTTTTTTGTTTCGTATCAGTCTCTTTTTGCAGAAATGTGGAACAAGTGAGAAAAAGAAAGTCTGTAAACCACTGTGTTTCCGGTGTTCTGGGTAATTTCTATTTAGGCACGGTAACTTCAGCATAGGTGAGTTATCCAGATGATAATTTTCAGTGGCTTGGCTGATTGGGAAGGCAGCACAGCAAATGTTGGCACTGTCAGTTGTAGAGCACTTGGGTATTAACAGAGAAATCGTCCTGGTTTCAGCAGGTTGTGGTTTCATTCCCATAAAATGGAAATGCTGTGCACATCTTAGCATGCACTTGCTTTTCTTAACAGCATCTTATGGTCTTCCTGTATTTACAACTGTCTTTTTTAACTGAACTAAAGAATCAATTATTTCTAATCAGATTTGCCCTCCAAGCCTGGGCTCACCTTGAAGTCTCAGCCAGAAGACCACGCTTGGTTTTTCTCCAACGTGTTTTAGTTTGAGATTAGTGTAGCAAGGCTTTTTAAGTCCATGGAATTCTGGCTGGGTCTGTGTCATGAGCCTGTGAGTATCTTTACATGCAGCTCTGATAATAATTTACTGATAAAACATTATAATTTATAAATTTATAATTTACTGATAATTCCAGTGAACCAGTTATTTGGGAATATCCTCTGTGTGTATATCTATACACACATATAAATATATATATATATATATGCACACTGTGGAACTGTAGGTAGGTGAGGAGGGAAACACATCAGATTTTTTAAGATATTTGAAACACCTTTAATGACTCTGCTTCATTCCTTGTCCTTGCCAAAGTTCAATGAGCAGAGTGAGTTGGTGTCAGGCTGCCTCTATGGCAACTGCATATTCCCTGGTTGTTTAATTTTAAATCTGGGTTGTGAAGCAAGGAATGCATCAATATTTCAGGTATTTTGAACAGCCTCTGACTATCAGAGGCCCTGCCAGTGGCTGCAGTGAGCAGCATCCCTTCCACAGCTCTCTGAGCTTTGGGAAGCAGTGTGGAGTTGCAGGGGGATGAGGGTGCCCCTTTCTCTCCTCCTCTTCCTTACCTACAATGAAAAACTCACCCACAGCAGGCAGCCAAATGTTACGTGGAGTGGGGCCTGTTTGTCCTTTAGTTTCACTCCTGCTGGCAGCTCACCTCCCACTCCCCAGAGACCCTGTCCTGGAAAGCTCTCAGAGCTGCTTCCAGCCATTCCATGCTCCATGCCAAGAGTAATAAGGCTTAACAGGAATTTTAAACTACAATTGAGTGGAATCCTGTAAATCAATAGCACCAAATGATTTCGTTCCTCAGCTCCCCTCTCTAAAAAAAAATTAAAAATTACCATAAGTATGTGATGAGTGTTTTATGAAAGAATTGCCTCTTTCTTTTATTGAAAATGGGAAATCATTCAAGCAGGGCATGGCTGAATTTCCTAGGTGGAGTAAATAGAACAAAAACTAGGTTCTATTTCACGGCAAACACATGCTAAGAAACTCTGAGACTTTGTTCTGAAATTCTTGAGTTAGGAGTCTTTAAGTTATTTTTTAGAGATACCAAGATAAATTCTTGCAGTTTGTGGCTCAACATTTGGAGAATATTGTGGAATATTATACATTTTTATAAAAGCTGTTGGCTAAAGCTGCTGTGAAATTAAGTCTCTTTAAATGACTGAATGTCGGATTTGTTTTCAAGCCTCAGATTGCTTAACTTCAGTCCTTACTACTCCTGTTTATTTTCAAAGCTGAAGTCATTTGTTGAAATGTGACTCATGCCAGGGTTCAGCTCTTTGGAGATTGCCTCATGTTTAAGTAGAAAGACCGACTTTAGAGGAATAGCATCTCACTAATTAACAGTTAATGAGTGTTTTGGTTATCTCACTAACACATACATGCAGTGGACTTGGAGTGAAGAGTAGGAGGCTCTGCCTTGTGCTCTCTGGGGTTTCCCAGTTCCATTTGCTCTCCCAAAGAAGTACCAGCTGCTGATATTTGTTAGGGCAGGCCTTGGGGCAAGTTTCATCTCTGGGCATGCCCAGGTTTCCTTCAGGTTTGAAGAAACCTGAGTGTTATTCTAAACTTGTTTTCCAGTGTCCAAGAGGCAGCTTCACTATAGTGCAGGCAAGATAATTCTATTTAATTGAAATGTGTCGTGAGGTGCCCAATAATGCATTTACCTCCCCTGTTGCTGCATCAGACAGAAATCCAGGATTTACCTCCCCTGTTGCTGCATCAGACAGAAATCCAGGAGCTCATCCTGCTCCCAATAGAATTCAACCAGAACAATGCTGTTAAACTAATGGGGACCAGAAATTGGGCTTAAAGTAGTAAATCCTTAGTTTTTCAGGGAGGCACTAAAGCTGGCTGTTGAGGTGAGCTGGCTGCTCTCCCCCTGGGGCACATGTGGTGTTACCCCTGGGTGGGAGAGCTTCCTCCCTGCTCTGGCACAAATGCCAGGGGTTTTCCCCTAAAACCTGTCCAGAATCTTCAAAGCTCTCAGCAGGGGATGTTCACATTCCTCTTCTGGGATTCCTAAATGAGTTTGGAAAGAGAAACCAGTGATCAATGGCGTTGCTGTAAATTAAGTTTAACTTCCCCTTTTAGTGTAAATAATAAAGTATTTGGTAGCACTAAACTGAGTGTGCATCTCCTGTAAAAAAACAAGGATTTCAAACTTCATCCTTCCTGTGTATTTATTGCAGGAATAAAACATTATTATTATTACTATTACTATTACTATTACTATTACTATTACTACTATTA
>VYXG01011643.1:0-15532 GCA_013397235.1 Lanius ludovicianus | reverse complement strand
TATTATATATTATTATATAATATAAATAGTCATAATATTATTTAGTCATAATATTATATAATATGATAATATTATTATACTCTATAATAATATTAATAATGATACTAATACTAATGCTAATACTAATACTAATACTAATCCTGTTTTCCTCTTACCAGTTGCATGTTTATACAGAATTACTGGTTGGACAATATTTTAATGTGTGGTTTCAATATAAACACTTATTTTGCTTTCTGTTATCCATTGTTCATAGCCTAAAGCTATCCTTCAGGAATATCCTCATTCCTGATGAAATGCTGCCCAAGGCAGTGTTTTCATTGGATTTTTATGAAGTTTTTTCTTCCACTATTGAAACCAGTGGTGAAACTGGTGGACCACAGTGGCAATAAGCAAGGATAAATTGTTAATATTTGTATTAACATTGCTTTCCCTGGTGAGGCAGCTTTCATGTAATACAATGGCATTTTGCTAGATGTTGAAAATGGATAAAGTCACCCTTCTTTAGCACTTGAGGTGACGTTCTGTGGTGTTATGGTTTGGAATTGTACAACACATTTTTTCCTTGTAGAAGAAAAAAGCAGGGAACATCCTCTAAGCTTTGACTTGAGCAAGTAAAACGCAGAGAGATTGATCCCATATTCCTTTAACAACCTCAGAGGGTTAGAATAATTCCCTTTTATCAGCAGATTTATCTTTTTTGTTTAAATTCTCTGTTAGTCCAAAGCAAATACGTGCTGCCTGAGGGATACAAGGGGTGAATTCCTAGGGAATATCTGGTGGTGGGAGGCTGGATCAGTGAATTCAGTTTTATCACAGCAGTCCTGGTGCATAATAATTGCTCATAAGCTCTCCTTCACATTAATTACTTCATCTTAAGTTAGTCTAGAGGAAGGAAAACTGATTAAGAAACCAATCAGGCACTCAAAGATCTGACAACAGCAGTCTCTAGGACACTGCTAATTTAAAAACAATGTCAAGTTTCTAAGCACCATGTTCCCAATAAACCAGTTTTTCTAAATAAGCTAAAGACAGACATGAGTGGTGCTTTGGAAGTTGTTCACATGGAAATGAATTTCCACAGAATTGTTGACTTTGAGAGCATGGCTGTACCTGTTTAAAAGGACTCCTTTTATATTATTTAATAACTGTGAAACGTGGCCTTCAGACTGTTTCATCATTTCAGTGTTTTCATTTCACGTTGTGCTTTTTTGCTACAAAATACTGTGGGATGGACTGAAGAATACAAGGATGGCAAAGAAGGGGAATTGTGTGTGTGCAGTGGGCAGTTTAATTGGTATATTTGTGTGTTTCCAAGACATTGAAGGCAACACAGGAAGTTTTCTATAGACACTAATCACAGATACAGATATCATTGATTTTCTCTCTTTTTTTTTCCTGCAGGGCCAAGGCTTTTCGTGGAAAAAAGGTCCATGGAGAGTATGACATAAAGGTGGAACAGGTAACTTAACCTGAATGTTACCTTTCTATTTGTGCATTTAAAGAAACACCTGTATTTAACACATATCTGACACCTCCCTGGAGGGATTTAAAACTCCTGTGGATGTGGCACTTGGGGATGTGGCCTTGCATTAATGGTTGGACCCCATGACCTGAGAGGGCTTTTCCTCCCCAAGTGATTCCATGACTCTCTCTGCATACCTGTAAAGATAAATTCCCAACCTTTGTACCCCAAGTCCCTCCCAGTTCAGGAGATGTGACAGTTTTGGCTGGGACAGAGTTAATTTTCTCCCCTGGAGCTGCCCTGGGGTTTGGTTTGCTCTGCTTCCTCTCACAGCTTTGGCTTTATCCCCTTAATTCTGTTTATCCCAACCCCTGAGTGCTCCCACTTTACCCTTCTGGTCCTCTCCCCATCCCTCTGGGTGAGAATGAGTGTGGGGCTGAGCTGCCAGCTGGGGTTAAACCACAACAGCCCTTTTTTGGCACCCAACGTGGGCTCTTCTTAGAGCATTTTGACCATAATTTTCACAGCATGAAAAACATCTTGTATTCAGAAGTTGTTGCTTAGAGACTGTGAAGTTCCCAGACACTCCATGAATTACGTGTGGCAGTTCTGGATCACCAATTCCCCACTCAGGAATATAAATGTGCTCTGGGTGCAGTGCTACCCTGTGGGGATTAAAAAAAAAAAACATAATAAATAGGAATAAATATGGAAATATAATTTAGGGTGCAATGGAATTGTAGCCATTTTATTTAAACTCAAACTAGAGATTTAAATAAGTCTTTTCACTGCTTTTGAATCTTGAATCCCTCAAAAAGATGCTGCTGTGAGAAGCATCAGGCCTTGGGCTGTTTTGTCATTGGATTTTCAAGGAGAGAGGGAAAATGATCCCTTTGTGGATCCAGCTGATCTAAATTCACTGTAATGCTGCAGCATCCATTCTGTGCACCCCTGAATATCTGATGCCCTTGGCTTGGGGACAGGGAAAGCTTTGCCAGGGGTCTTCAGGAGAAGTGAGGGACAGGCAGGAAAACAAAGTCAACTGATTTGTCCACTCACACCTAGAACAGAGCAGGCAGCTGGCACCACACACCCCATCTCTTTAACAGGGGCAAAAACTCGGTGTAAACCTGGAATTTCCTTCCTGAGCTGTGTTGTGGGACCAGAACTTTCATCAGAGAGAGACTGGGAGTTTCTGAGCCTCACAAGTCCCTTTGTAACACGTCAGCACGGTGACAACCAAACCCAAATAACAACTGCTGCAGTGTCCTGCTGCTAATACCCTTCATTAGAACACGAATTATTCCATTTGCACGCTGCCTTTCTCAACACACAACATCTTCTATCACGTCCTAAGCTTTTAAAATGATTTGTTAACTGGAGATGCCCATTCTCAGCCTCAGAGCCAGCAGGTTGCACATGAATCTTTGCCATTTTCAGCACACCCACAGACATTTCATTCTCTCCCCATTTGCCCCGTTTTACAATAAACCCAGAGGTGTCCCCTGTGCTTGGAGCTGTCCCAGTGACCCCAGGAGGTGTGGGGGGGTCGGGGTGCAATGAGGAGAGCTCTGTGCTGGAAACCAAGCCCACACTGCTGTGCCTGAGCGGGAGCAGTGGGAGGAACAGGTCAGGGCTCAGCAGAGGAGGGTGAAAGCCCCCAGATCTGAGTGAGGAAGCCTTGCAGTGATAGCATTTTTCAGGAGGAGGCTGAGGAGAATTGTGACCCTCTCTATTCTGTGCTGGTGTCCGGGACAGCAAAGACACTTTTATTTGTCCACCAGAAGACAGTTGGCTGCATTTCAATTCTTCTGCTGGGCAAGGTTATTGTGAAGTGCCTTGAGAGTCTAAGCTGGTGAAAGGCTGGGGATAAATGAAAAACATCCTGTCCTTTCCTTTCAAATAACTGGAGATTCAGAGTATGGGAGCGGTTCCTTTCAAATTCCACATTTCCAGTGTGAGAAGACTTTTGAAAAAGTGCTTTAATTGAGAATTTTGTGAGACAATTGTTCACTGGCACCAGATCTTTCAAAAAGAACAGTAAATGTGCATAAAGGAAACAGAATGGGGTAAGCACTACGAGGAGACAGAAAATTCCATAAGAAAATGTTAATTGAATTCTGCTTTTGTACTATTTTCTTCAAAACTTTATGTCAATGTTGAGCCTGTATTAATCTCTTTGATAACATTTTTAAAGCAAAAATATAATTCCTACATTTCTGTGCAGACATGGATGAGTAAATCCGTTTGCTACTGCCCCACAATCCACTTTCACAAAGTTTTTTTTTTTACCTTTTGCTCTCTTTGGATGAAAATCTTTTCAAATATGATGTGTCATGCTGGATTAATGTCCTCTTGGTGCTCATCTTATTTCAAATGTCGATTGCCAGCACTTGAGGCCCTGATGCTTGAAATAAGGGAATTAGGAAAACGAGGGTAAAATAAACCAGACTGACTAATGGGAGTCTTCTTTTCATAGGCAGAATTTTCAGAAATCAACTTGATAGCCCATGCTGATGGCAATTATGCAGTTGATATCCAAGTAATTCGAAATGGCACGAAAGTTGTCAGGTAAGGAAAACTAAATAAAATAAGAGCTAAAAGCAGTCAATGCCATCCTGTGTGGAAGGGAAAGGTGCTGAGAGGTTTGGTTGTGTTTGTGGATTTTGCCTGGTGCCCCTCAGGGAAAGTAGAAAATAAAATATGGGATTTGTGACCACCTTTTTTTGACAGCGCGGACACATCTTGACATTTTAACCATGGGGAAAATGGATTTATTAAGGGAATGAAGTCCAGAATAAAGAATACATGGTTGGGAGTTCAGGTTATTGATTTGGGTTGGATGTTTGTTCCAGAAAGAGCAGGGTTTGGTGATTTTGTACCTGCCAGACTCTCCCAGACGAGCAGAATTTATTTCTGATGTGGAATATTTGCTATTGGAACAGACCAAGCCATAACACCCCTCCCATGGCAGTTCCTGGAATATTCCTGCCTGTTTGGAACACTTCAGTTTGAACACCTCAGATTTCCCAGCAGCTGTTCTGTGTAAAAAGGGTGATGCCAGTTGAAGGCAGGGTAAATTTGTTTGTTTTCAGTGAGGACACCAACAGCCTTGTAAACGTGAGGGGAGAAAACAGGGCCCAGTAAAAGCTTAAGGAAGTATTAGAAAATTTATGTTAGCAGAATTTTATTGGCAGAGTTATTATATTGGCAGAAATATTATCAAAATTACATTCTTTATTTTATTTAAATTGTGAGAATTGCTCCTATTTTGGCTGGTACAGTTACATGTGAGTGAAGTGTAGCAGTTGTTTGGCTGAACAATTGAATTTGAAGGTAGAGCCACACGAGCATGTCCTGAATCTTCATGGTTTGCAGAACATCTCTCAAAAGAAAAGATCTGAAAATATCTACTCATTCATTTAAAAAAAAAAAAACAAAACAAACAAACAAAAAAAAAAAACCAACCCAAAACCAAGAAAAAATATTCAAAATAAGTTTATGCTTCAAAATTCCAACTCTTTAATCTCTGGCATGTTTTAAAAATATTGGAGTTTAATGCAACAACAATGATCTCGTGCCAAATCCACAAGATTATTTCCTCAGAAGAGATTTGATTTTTCTTAGGGTTGGTGGAATTTTTTTCCCCAATGATGGAAGTTTTGGAGCCAAGAAATTTTGATCTCTGCTCCCCAGTGGCTTTTTTGTAGTATTCCAAAAAGTATTCCAAAAAGTATCGAGGCCAAGTTACCATCAAAATATGTCAGGAGAAAATGAGGGCTGGGAAGTTCCAGAAAACAACATCCACAAAGATCTGCAGTTCATGAGAGGACTTGGTAAAAGTGCTGCTTATGTTATGAAACAAAGGAGCCTTGTGCCATCAGATAACTCTGGGAATGAGATAAAAAAGGGATTTTGTAATATTATACTTTTGTGGGTGATTTATTTACCCAAATAGAAGTACCTGAAGCTGATAATTTTCCCTCAAATCTGGTGTGAGATGCCTGGATGTGTGTGTGGTTTGAGGGGTGAGGTGCAGACAGGATGGGAGAGGGACTCTGTGATAACTGGAGACATTTGTTATCAATTTGAGGTCCAAAGGGACCTTGTATCATAGATTTATGAGCAAATTATTAGTTAGCACAATCATAGAAATTTTAATGATAAAATTTTGCCGTTTTAACTTAGGAGGAAAAAAATCATTTAGCAGGCACCAACTTCCTTGATTTTTGTAAATGAAAACTACACCATGAAAAATTATATTTTGTGTAACATAGGCTAAGATTTTGGATCTTAATGCTTGAGCCAGAATTAAACCTTTTCTCCTGACCTTCTGCATGCAGTCACCCCATCCAGCATTAATTACAGGAATAGAACAATTATGTGAATGCATCAGAATCCTTTGAGAGGCTTTTGCAAAACAAAAAGTATTTATTTTCAATTTTTGCAAAGCACATTCCCTCCATCCCCCAACTGTTTCATTAAATTGGTCTCTGAAAGGACCCTTTCTGTTCTTTCCTTCGAAACCACAGTGCTGTCTGGGATGTGTTATCCTCCTTATTTTAAGTGATAAAAGTTGTCTCTCTTTCACTGAGGGATCTGCAATTTTGATTAAGGCAACATCAGTCCTCTAAATATTGTATTCCTGCTGGGCCAGTAAATTGGATTCCCATATTCCAAACTCCTGCCCCCCCCCCACAGTCACAACATCTCTGAGCTTTGCTGCAGGTATTTTTCAGGAGCCCTGCTTAAAGGATTCCTTTACAGGTTTTGCCCACTGAGTTTCAGAAAATCTAGAAGGTTGCTTTTGCCAAATCATGCGGGTTTTGTTGTTTTTTTTTTATTTTTACAGTGGCAGTGGTAAAACACTGGCACAGGGTGGTGCCCAGAGAAGCTGTGGCAGCCCCTTCCCTGCGAGTGTCCAGAGATGTGTTGGATAGGTTTTGGAGCAGCCTGGGATAGTGGGAGGTGTCCCTGCCTTCCAGTAGGAAAAAAAAAAAAAAGAGCTTTAAAAGCTCCCTCCCAACCCAAACACTTCTAGGATTCTGTGATTTGAAATTTAAGAATCCAGCTAATCTAATTTGACTTCTGCACCCAGGCTGGGATCTCAGAACTGCTAAAGCAATTTTTCCATGGATTTTAATTATTTTGTTATTTGTTCTACCAGACTGAGACTTCCGAATCATTTTGTAATCTTCAGAGCGTCTCACTCCAGTAAACAGTTTGAATTTATTCAAGGCATGTAAATCATTTCACCAATTTACTACACTAATTTAATTTACCCTGCAGTTATACCTCTTTTAGGAGCTTGAAATCTTCAAGCTAGTCAGGGTTTTTTTCCCTATAAAATTGGAATGCAGACGAGACTCTTTCAATAGTGAAATTTAGGAGTGAATTGCCCTGTTCTGGAGGCCCTGTCCCGTTGTTTTGTGTTTTCTGTTTTCCGTAACCTTCTCCAGTAACAAAATGTCAGGGTTGGAGTAAGGTGAGGATGGTGTCAGACTGTTGGCAAAGGTGCAGGGAGATAAGCAGGAAACCACGGAGAGCAGCAGAGGAAATGCTGATCACATACCAGAGAGAAAATGGGGAAATGCAGTTGTAAGTTCAGAAATTCATCTTGACAAGTCTCTTGATCAAAAGTTCCATTTCAGAATGGGATTCTCTCCATTATGGGCTGATTCCTTTTGCCAGCAGTGTGGTTGCTTCATCTCTTACTGTCCTTAAAACAGCCTGATGAGAGTTAAAAAAAAATTGTTCCCCAAAAGCCCAAGTCTGTGGCAGAGCCCTTTGCCTGCTTTAGCTTTCCTTGTCACTGCTCAGAAGCTGGAGGACACAAATTAGGGACATACCCAGAGGCTACAATGTGATTTATCTTTCAGCAGGAAAACAACCTGAAATCCATGCTGATTTCTCTCTCCTCCTCATGGAGCCCCATTCCCGAGGGGATGCTGAACAGCTGAAGGACGATGCAGATTTTCCTGAAGCCACCCAGGCTCTTTCCATCTTTTATCATTTCCCTCTGGTTTGGATGTGCTTCCAGCCCTTCCCTACCCACTTCCCCCACCCCTGCACACGTTGCTGTCGAAGGAAAACCAGTTTGCTCGTGGGTTAGTGAAATAAAAAGGGCAGGACTGATGGTCCTTTATAAGCCTTTATTAAAAAGTGATCAGCTCGGGTGGGGGCTCCGGCCAGCTTCGTTGCCCCCGCTTCGGCTTGGAGGAGGAGGAACTTCGGCTCTGTCACTGCCTGTGATAGAGCCGGGCCTTCAAGTGTTCCTCACGGGCCGTGGCTGTATATAAAGGGGTATACGGAGCCGAGGGTCTAAGCCCTCTGTCTCCAGGGTAGTGGTACTGGTAGAGCTTCTTATCAGGGTGACTATTTGAAGAAACTTAAAAGGTGGCTAGGTAGTAGTTCCTGATAGAGTAACCTGGTTCATTTTTCTTAAAAGTTTGTTGGCTCGTTTTTAAATTATTATTTTCTAGGGATTTTTTACTCCCAAGGGTCTTTTCGGCTCTAGTTTGCATATTCAACCCTTTTTTTTTTTTCTCTTTTTTCTTTATCTGCTACTCTTCAGGCAGGCTTCCTCCGAAAGGGGTAAGGAAGGGAGGTCGTAAATCCCTGCATTGGAATGCAAGCCCTGATAAGAGGCTGGTTTTTTTACAACTAAGTGGGGGGGGAGGTTTTTTTTCTTTAACAGCAAGAGAAATTCCAACATTTGGGCTACAAAGCTACAATGAAGTACAAAATTACATTCAGGTAACAAAGCTATAATGTAATACAAAATAAATGGATAATTGTTAAATCGATAATCTGGTCCCTTATTTATAACAGTTAGCAGCTCTGTGTGTGTTTCTTGGCAGGTCGTTCCGGCCTGACTTCGTGCTGGTCCGGCAGCATTCCTACAGCATGGCCGAGAACGAGGACTTCCGCAACCTCATCATCGGGATGCAGTACGCCGGCGTGCCCAGCGTCAACTCCCTCGAGTCCATCTACAACTTCTGTGACAAGCCCTGGGTGGTGAGTGCTGCCCCCAGATAGTTCCTGGGGCTGGGAGTTCTGCTGCTGCCAAGCCTGCCTTTGATTGCCTGTTTCATTCCCCTTCACCAACGCTGGCTGTCAGAGTGCAAACCTGCCTCGCCGAGCAGTGAAGGAGTGGAAGGATTAAAATCAAGTGAAGGCATTTAAATAGTGAGGGTTTTTTTCAAAGAGATGGTGTGGAGACAGAGAGGATGAAACCTTAGTTGTAGAAATGGAGAAATAAGTGAGGCATCCAATGGAAAGGCTCCCCACTGCTAGCACGCTTCCTCAAAGTGAGGGAAGAGTGTTTGTTCTCAATTTGTCTGGGAAAAGCAAGCTGAGCATATTTCTCATATTTGTGGCTTTGAACATAATTTGAACAGGCTCTAGCCAGTGATTTCCTCATTCCTGGTGAAATTTTTGGGGCTATGCTTTAGCAAGGCAATCTGAAGGGACTCGTTTCCTCATTTGAAAGCCCTTTTCATAATCCTGTGCCTCTGGGGTAGGAGTTGGGCCTTTCAGTTACCCCTGAGCTGTGAGGTACCCTGGAGAGCCACTGCCCTCTGCCACTTTTAGTGGAGAAGCCAAGGCAGATTTTCTTGATGTGCTTTGTAGAAATGGAGGCAGAATTTGGTGGTCCTTATTGTTCATAAAGAACTAAACATGAGCAACAATGAGTTAAAATGTGGTGCCGTAAGAGGGGATGATCCACAGAGCAGTCACTGCTCCTACAGTTCCATTGCCCAAGAGCTAACACAACTTTTAAAAATCCCACTTCTTACAAATAGCCAAAACCTCATTTTTTCCTCTGATAGCTGGGTAAGAAAACAACAGTTGTCAATATTTTTCCCACTGCAGGGAAGTTTCACTACAATACTTTTTATTGCCTTGAAGATGTTTATTTTTTAATACTCACTATGAAAATCCCTCCAAACAATTGTCAGCACTTTTTAGCACATACCTTTTGCAGCTGATTTTATTATCCTTTTATGCTGCAGTAAACTGCTGCAGGGAGGGAATAAATAATTGATAGAGCATTTACAACTCCTCAGTACATACTGTACATTGCTGAATTCATTATCTTAGTGCATCACGTTTTCCAGCTGTGTGGCATTTCCCAGTGCTTTGATTCACTGGGTGCAATAAAGCTGGGTGGGGAAGCAAAGCCAGGAGCATTTAGATGCAATAATGATGCAATAAAAAGTAAAGGGATAACTCCTCCTTACAGACTGCCATTTCTGTGTCTTTATCACTGCCCTTCAGTGGGTCCTAGTGAGGAGTGTGAGCTTTTAGTGTGAGCACAGATAGAGTTTCTGTACAAACCCAGGGGTTTGTTTGGCTGTTTAACCTGGGATATCCTGCCTTGTGCTCCTGGGGGTGCTGGAGATGTGGAGACAACTGTGTATAGCCCAGAGCATTGTGAAATCCTCACCAGATTTAGGAAAGGAAAACAAAGGAAGAACTCATGGCCTATGGGGGGGATCTTTGGGATGTCCTGTGTGGGGCCAGGAGCTGGACTTCAATGGCCCTTGTGGGTCCCTTCCAACTCAGGCTATGCTGAAGCTCTATGAAGCCATTCCAACCCATTCCCTGAGGGCAAAAATCCATTAATGTTAGACTCAGCCAACTTCATGGCTGGTCAGATATTGCAGCAGAATCCAGGCACTGCTGGGTTTACCAATATCATTGTCTGCCTTTTTGGTTGGATCAATCTCTCATGTGCTGCCTGCCTGGGTGAAATCCCTGCTGAAAATTGTTGTGGATGCCTGGGAATGCACTCCTCAGTCTGCTGCTGCCTGCCAGAATTAAGGGTTTGTGCTCCTACCTGGCCATGCACATGCTTGGGTTTCCCATCAATTCACTTCCTCTTCACAGCATGGCAGGGATTTCTTCCTGCACAACCCCTTTGTCAGCACCAGGGACCTGATTGTAGAAAATACACCTGATGTTTGTGGGAAAGCTCTCTCTATGAACACTGCAAGTGCTAAAGCCCCATGGAAAACCAGGAAGAAGAATGCTGCATAAAGCCACGAGTAACAACCTTTACTAATCCATGAGAAATAGATTGACTTTCCTGCAGGTAAAATTTGGAGTTGCAGAAGGGAATTACAGTGTTGGTAACAGTAGCAGGGAAAAAAAGGGGGTGTGCAATGGAATGGGCTTGAAAAGGATGGGAAATTATTGAGTTAGCCATGGGCAATCAATCTTCCTTACATCAGAGCAAAATTAGGAGTAGTATAGAACTGCTAGGAGGGGAAGTCGGGGAGGTGAGAGTAGTTACAAAAGGGCTCTGAAATAAAATGAGAGTTAGAACTCAACATCCAAGGTCTTTGGGGTTTAAATTAATGTCCTTCCCAGTGTCAGGTGTTTGGTGTTTCTGGAACACACAGCTCCAGATGTACAACTTGTTTTCAGCTCCGAGGGCAGATTCACACTCTGGGCCACAAACTGCAGCACCTGCCCTTGATTTTCCAGGAAAGATCTTTTTGTACTCTGGCTCTCTGTGCCTTTGCCAATAGACAGTGAACAAATGTGTGTTTGATCCGAGGTGTATTATTGAAAGGTGGGGAGTGGTGGGACAATTGCCAGGAACACACTGAGAGCAGGTCTGAAACCTCCTGTTCTCTGTTGTCAGGGCATGCACAGCTCCTCCAGATGCCCTGCAGAGGTTCAGAGCACTGTGAGGAGCTGGGCTGGGAGCAGCCAGGGGGAAGAAATTGTTGGAATGAGTGTGTGTGGTGAGATGTTTGTGCACTGAAACATGGTCAGGGCTTGGGGTTGTTACAGGGCTCGGGTTATTTCCCTTCTGTGATAACACTTAGCACTTAGCTCATGGAAAATTCATGGCCCTGGCTGGGGATGGATTTCACTTAAATGCTGGTGAGAATGTCAGAAAGCTGGGGGGAAAGCATGAGTTTTTATAAATAAAGGCTAAGTTCTTTATTGCTGAGCTCATGCAGAGCTGTGGAGGAACCATTTTGAGGTTCATGCCCTCGCTGAAGAATTATTATTAAAATCAAAACGTTTCAGTGCAGGGTTGTGTTGCAAAGGAATAGTCTTGGGCATGACATGTCCCACTGAAATGAGACTTAAATTTTACCTGGTTCAATTTACAGCTACACTGAGTTAAAGGGAGGCAAAAACACCCAGTGTGCTTGTAGGATTCCCAATCCACCTCACAGTTTTACTCATGTCTAATGGGGTGTGGATCCTGTTGTAAAGCATTTATGAAAAGAAAAGTAAAGAGAAAAAAAAAAAAGAGCATAATTAATTCTCCAAAGTTAATATTTGATATTATTTAAATTATCTGTTTTCCTTTAGAAAATGTCGTTCAGGAAATAAGGGAGGCTTCCCTTACCTGAGGCTCAGAAGCTCGTGTGCAAACTTTCTCATAATGCAGGATGTCATTGTCCCTGGAGGGATTTAAGGTTTAAGTTCCACGTAGATGTTGACCTTTAGGACAAGGATGAGTGGTGGACTTAGAAGTTCATGGTTAGTGCCTGGTCTTGGTGATCCTAGAGGGCTTTTCCAATCTCAGTGGTTCTGTGGTTCTATGTAGGTGAGTGAAGGAAGTAATTGAGGAGGCCAGAAGGAACTGGAAGATGTGATGATGATGTCAGTGCTTGCAGCATTAGGTAAAATCTCATTATTTAGACTAGGGAAATAATATTTTTAAAACCCCAACTAAACAACATGAATTAAAAAAATACAAAACGTGATTTTCCAGTGCCCTGGGATGAAGTTTTTTAAAAGTTCTCCTGCCCTGCATGCATCCCTTTGCATGCTTGTAGTGACTGATGTGAAACTTGCATGCTGAGGGGTTTCCTTCAGTTGAACCCTGCTGGATTTTAGCTTCAGCTGCAAAGATTGCAGGTTTTTTTGGAACACCCCATTTATTTTCTGCCCACCCCACTGTGTCCAGCAGCTTGCTGGTGAGTGGAGTCAGGCAGGGAGGTGGAGTTGAGTGACACCCAACAGGCAAACTGATTTCACTGTCAGGGGCTGCAATGTTTAATTGTGCACAGCTGCTGCAGGTAGAATATAGGGTTGGGTTTTATGTGAGTTAAACCTGACTGTGATGTGATCATTATAGGCATTACAGGGGTTGGATTGGTACTTCCAGGCCCTTTCTGACACTGACAAACATTTCAGCCCTGCAGAGACTCCAGAATTGCTGCACTTGTGTAGAGCAGCTATACATGACTGAAGAGCAGGAAAACCCTCACAAAATCCCACCAGTTCCATGAGTGCAGTTCTGGTTCCTTTGGTGCAGAGGAAAAGCATCCCAGCCCCTGCAGCTGCCTGCACATCTGTTCTCCTGGGAGCCTGTGTGTGTGTGTGCCTGGGGAGGCTGCAGGGCTGCTGGGGAGCTTCGAGGGTCTGCTGATGCCTTCACTGCACATTCACTCTGCTGAGGGAGGGGGCACAGCCCAAAATGACCCTCATTTGTGAGCACTGTGACCCTATTGAGCTGTTCCCAGGGTCTGTATTTGGCTGGAAGTAGGGAGGGAGGGAATTCCAGAGGGATTTGGGATGCCCACGTGTGCTCGGACAGAGCTGTCCCAGCTGAGCTGGCTCTGCAGGGATGGAGCTGGTGCTGAGCAGCTTGGCCCCAAGCAGAGGGCAGTGCTGGCACAGAGAGCCTCTGCTCCATGGCTCCAGGGGTGTGGGAACAGAGGAACCAGTGAGGAAGGGGTTTCTGGGCCAAAGCTGGCAGAGATACCTGTGGGCATGTGGAGAGAGCTGAAAGGTCCCGGTGTTCTTCACTCAGAGCTCCAGATGGGAACCCATCTTGTGCTGAAACATCTTCAGATGTCACACTCTGCCCATTGCAGGAATTTATTGTTATTAGGGCTTTTAAATGTTAGAGAAGTGACACAGAACTCTTTGTCATGGCAGCAGTTTCTTCCTTGCTCACCCACAGCTGTTCTGAGGGAAGGCTGGGTATGGCTCTTCCTTTTGCCAGACTTGGTAGTACTCTAAATCTCACAGTTGTTGTTTGTTTCTTTTCCTACACTTTGGGAGTAGACAGACAAATATTTTTTTCAAGTTTGTTGATATTTTCCTTACTTTGCTCCTCTTGCCAAGCTTACACAATTCTGTGACTTCATGGGCCGTGTTCTGCTTTGCATCTCTTTTTGCAGATGCTTTTCTACTAAGCTGTCTTCATCTTTCTACTCCAACTGGGCATTTAACTTCCCTATTTTTACCTTGCTTTCTTGGAAGGTTTGTTTTAACTGCCCTTTCTTGCTGTTTGATGGGTTCTAGTGCTCTTCCCCACCTTGTTTTCTCCTCTGTGTTTTGCTGCTCCAAGTTGGTCTCTTGTTCTTTTTCCACTCCCAGTTATACTTTAATAATCTTGAGCAACAGATTGGGGCACTGGCAGGACATTTGTTGGGACTCTGCAGGGAGGAGCAGAAAAAAAGAGATGAGCTCTGCTCCTTGTAGCTTCCTGTTGACACAAATTATTGAAGCTGTGCTAATGGGAGACACAATGCTAGAAGGTCATTAAAACTTAAATTAAATTCCTCTTTATAAATAGCCCGGCAGCAATTGGGGAAAATAACAAATATTTATGGTAGTTTATAGATGCACAATTAGAATGCTGAAATTTTGTATGAGTTGGGGCTGAATTGATCAGGTTGCTCTTTGGGGGAGAAATGATTGACAAGAGATTGCCAGATTGCAGACACAGAGGTGAGGCAGCATCTCAGCAGGGTAAAGGATAAATCATTCCCCCAGCTGTGGGAATTTGAGAGATTTCTCTCCTTTGCCTCACAAATGGAAACCTACCTGCTTTTCCTACCTGCTATCTGCTATCTTAATTACTGGATTAGAGGACACTTTGGGATGATACATGTCTGTTATCTGTGCTTGATGCTATTTTATTTTAAGTGAACAAGCATTTGCTAGGAATTAATCTGAATTACATCTTTCTTACCCCTTGCATCAATGCCCCAACCCCTACAAAAAATGCCAGTTTCTCACCGTCTTCAGCTCCCTTTGAGTGAAAGTGGAAAAGAAAGGAAGGAAATGGTCACAGGAAATACAAGCACATGGTTTGGGGTTTTTTCCACTGGAGGCTTTTACTTAAAGATAGGTAAATAGATTTATTTTAACCTAACAATTATTTGGCAAGAATCATGTATCTAATAGTAAGTACTTTCTTGTGGAATTTGGAATTTGGCTCTTGGATCAGAACAGAAATAACAAGTAAGTTGTCAGGAATCCTATTCCCAAACCACCTTATTTTGGTAGCTGTGATAATATTTCCTTTCCTTGAGGCCTGATTTGCACAGCACACAACCCAACTACAATTTCTTAGGCTTTTTGTGAAGACTACTCATCATTAAAGTATTTTCCACTGGCCTTCCAAATTTAAAGATGTATTTTACCAAACCTAAGTAAACACCACTAAATTAAACAAGTCCTCTCTGCCAGCTGGAAATGCAGTCAAAGCTTCCATGGGTTTTTTCCCCTTTAAACAGTTTTTGCTCTCCCTGCCCCCTGAGCCTCTCCTCAGAGTAAGTATTTTATCTGCATTATGGACAGAGTTCTATTGTTCTGTGCTTTTTGTGCTGTTTGCAACCAGCAAATCCCACTATTCAAAGTGTTGTGCTGAGTTGTTTATGTCCCGTGTTGGCAGCGTGACAATTGAACACATCACAGGCACGGCCGAGCCAGAGCTCTGGAGTCCTGGAACAACAGTGGGCTTTGGCTGCCAGAGCCCTCCTGCTCCCTGGAAACCTCAGCCCAGCCTCAGGGGTGATTTTGTTTTCCAACTGTTACCAGAGGAGAGTTTATCTGCTCAGTAAAGAGAAAGAACAGCCCCAAACCCATCTCTGTTTAATAAAGAATTCTCTTGTTCTGCCCATAAATGTTGTTAAGCTGCTGCAGTCCAGAGTGCAGGTAGGCTGGAGCATTGATAGGCTGCTACATCAGCATTCTGTGTAAAAAACAGAAATAGGAATGGCATGACATGGAGCAGCTTAAATCAGCCCCAGCCTTGGTGGTGGTGCAAGGATGGCCGTGTGGGGATGGCCATGTGGGGAT
>VYXG01011637.1:0-38173 GCA_013397235.1 Lanius ludovicianus | reverse complement strand
AAGGGAAGGGAAGGGAATATTTTTAAGAATTCTGCTACATCCTACAATGATTGTTTCTTTTGCTCTCCATGTATAGATATAAAGATGTATTTATTCTTGCAGCTCACCAGTCCTGCTCTTTGACTACTCTGTAAGGCAAATAATAAATATATTTGGCTGTCTAAATTTATTCTTGTCCTGAGCTCAGAGAGTTAAAGACATAAATATGTTTCTGAGATTTAACATGTTCTTCTTATTAACTTTTCAGTATCATTCTTGATGTTTCTGAGTTGCTGAAACCCTTTTTTAATGTTAATCTAAATTTTTAGCCTCACTGAATCCATTTGGAATATTTTATACAGATAAATGACAATAAGTGAATCCTGCAGATTACAAAATTATTTTCTTTTTTTTTTCATGAGTACAGATTTCAAAGCCAGAAGGGGCCATTATAATCTTCTAAACTTTCTGCAGTTATGAAGCCCACAGTGATTTTGCACAGCTTCTTTTTTGAATAATAGCATCTTTTAAATCAGTCTTAATTAAAAAAATCTCTAGAGATAAAGAATCCACAATACTTTCTATTTCTTGAGTTATGAATTTCATTGCAGTTTTCATTCCTCACTCAGTATTTTAAATACAGTAATTGTGCTCCACATTTATATGTCTGCTTCATATGGTACGAAAGATTGCTTCCTTCCTGTGCATTATATTTTGAGAAGTCCTCAAGGAGATCTTGTCTACCAAACACAAATACTGAAGTTTCATTTATTTCTATTCCAAACTTAAGGTTCCAAAATAATAAAATATTTACACATTTTTATTGAATCACAGCCTCTGTGTTTGCTTGAATTCAACTTTGCTGTTGATTCTGTTAGAATTTATCTATGGGTTCTTCTTTGTTTATCTTTTGATTTTTCCAAGTCAAAAGGAACATGACTTAAAAGCACCAATTTTAGCCTGCAAAAAAATAACTTCAGAATTTTATAAATAAAATCAAGAGGTTTTTTTCAGGTATTAACTGGCAAATGCATAATTCTACTATCTCTAAATACTGTGCATTTCCATCTCATCTGACTCTCTAGAATATATTAGAAGACAATACCCAGACAAAAATCTACAAGTTCTAGTACACAAGCAAAGCTTTCAAGACCAGAAATCAGTGAAAAAACCTCAGACTCAGTGACAAAATCTCAGCATGTTTCCTTCTTTTTACAGATGTTACCTACATTTATTATCTGCAATAATGTCACATTTCTCATTTCCATGCATCCTTTAATAAAACAGTTGACCTTTAAAAAAAAAAAAGGTATGAGTAGATATAGATAAGATAACTGAAAGCTGAAGCTTTGCTTTCAGTCCAGAGCAAGTTCCTCATGTTGAAATAATACATTTCAAGGAGAAAAGGTGAACTGTGATGAAAATGTCCTTATAGTGTAAACCTGATCCCAGAATACACTCAGCTTTTGAAAGTCTGTTTTCTAGCTTCAGATGTCATAACAAAGGAGGAATCCGATAAACACACAGGGTTCTTTTTATTTTAAAAATACTTTCTGAATTTTTAGTTGAGTCACACAGAAATTAAATTTAGTCTTTATGCAGCTTTTTTACTCAAAAGTTAGCTAAAAAATCCTAAAGCAGCTTTGAAATTGTAAATACTATTTCTTCAAGCACAATCTAATTTTCAACAGCTCTTATTCTTCAAATATTCCACTATCATACTATCTTTCCATGATGAAAGGATGACCTATTATCATGTGCTTAAGCCCCAGAAATATTAATAGAATATCTCTTTTTTCATCTGATCACCACTATGTCAATGGTCCAGTGTGAGGTCAGTGTTGCCAACAGGATTGCCTCTTAAATCATAAGGCATAGCATGCTCCTACTTGCACTGGACTGATCAAATGAGTTGAGTGCTGTGCATTTGTTGTTTGGTTGAGAATATACCTCAACAAACCACAGCCCATGCACAGGCAAGGCTCTATAACCCTTTTGATGGCATCTCTTTAATCTAAGATGACAGTTTCATGTCAATTCATTGACTGCTAGGATAAGAGAGAATAAAGCAGGAGAGTGGAACTGCCACTGTGTTGACTTCAGAAATCAAGACAGGCTCTGTTTTTGGAAGGTGGTTGGTGTAGGGTGTAGGGTTTTTGTTGGTGGGAGATTTTTATGAGGTGGGGAGTGTTGCTTGTTTGTTTTTTTTTTTTTGAAGGAGGCATGTTTTGAGTTGTTTGGGGTTTTTTAGAGATAATAGCATTTCCATTTTATTTTATTTTTTTTTTTTTTTGAAATTTGCAACTGGGAATTGATCCAAATCTAGAAAAAAATGCCTGATCAAATGATCCTTTGCCTTCCTGCAGCTGAAAAATCTGACTTTTTATACATAAGGTTCCATTCCTGGTGAGAAATCAGTCATTGTGGTAATACTTCAGACACAACTGAAACAATGAGGGAGAAAACAAACAGAAAAGTAAAAAGCCTTTCTATAAGCAACCAACTTTTTTTTTTTGTTTTTTTCTCTTGAACAAGGTACTTTGTGGATTAATCTGACAGCAGCTAGAGTTAAGATACCATATAAACATAAACATGAAATATTTTGTTTAGGTTTTAAAAGGAATTTAATCTAATTGTTCTTGAAATTTATTACCTATTGGATTTGCATTCTGACTCCAAATGAGCAGCTTATTTTTAATTCATCAGATTCATCTATGCTTTTGTATTTTTAATGTGAAGGGTAGAACAGAAAAGATTCAGTACAGGCACATGCCAGTTTTAGTATAATATTCTCCTGCTTTGGGGACTTCACTAGCTGTGTGGGTTACCCAGTAATGCCACTCAGCTTTATAATTGACAGTAAATAATGCTCTTGCAGTCATATACTTCCATTTGCTAAAGGAAGACAAGCCATAATAAAACCAAGTCAATTTGAAATACTAGAAAACCAATGAAATACACTGGATATCTCAAATTTCTGTTCCAGAGCAAAACTGAAACCCCCTAATAGATACTGATGAGAGAAAGATGATTTTTGAAGTTCACATATTTCTTAGTGTAGAGGTCTAATTATTTATAACATGCATACCAAAAGCTCAAGAAGGATGAAAAATGAATGAAAATGTGATGAAAAAGTCAAATATGGAAGCAGTGGAGTCTGGTCAGCACAAGAAACAGACATCCACTTCTCTGAACAACCTTTTCCAGTACCTCACCAATCTCACTGTAAAGAATTTCTTCCTAACATCTATTCTAAATATCTCTTCTTTTAGTTTAAAATCATTGCCCCTTGTCCTATTACTATCTGCCTATGTAAAAGGTCACTCTCCTTCTTTTTTACATGTAGTGGAAAGCTGCAGTGAGGTGTCCCCAAAGCCTTCTGTTCTCCACAGTGAAGAACTCCAGCTTTCTCAGTCTCTTTTCACAGGATAGATACTCCAGCTGTCTGAACCTCTTTGTGACCCTCTTCTGGACCCACTCCAGCAGGTCTGACAGAAATAAGGGGCTCAGCTGATGCAGGTGTCATCCATCCTCCTACAGCAATATGACACACTGTGCTTTGGCACCAAAGATGTGATCTCTGACTCAGCCTGAGCCATCACATGCAGCAGCAAAAAAAATCTGGCACTCAGCTTCCAGAAGACATGCTAGATAGAGTCATCACAGAATCATAGAATTGTTTAGGTTGCCAAGAGCTACAAAATCATAGAGTCCAACTGTAAACCCAGCACTGACAAGTCCACCACTAAACAATGTCCCAAAGCACAGGCCTCTACATCTTTTAAATTCCTGTAGGGTTTGTTGACTCTACCACTTCCCTGGACAACCTGTTCCAGTGCTTGAAATATGGGGATCTCTACAACTTTCCTCTGATATTCAAAAGTTCAAATCCAAATCTGTATGCCCGACCTTCCAGATTTAAATTTTCACAATTCCTCAGATATCAAGAGAGGTATAAAATAGCAAAGTAGTTTTGTCACTGTTGGACAAGTCTTTATGTTTTAATCCCATTTTTTTTCCTCATCTAATATCTTCTGTGCTTCTGGATGTTAAAGGACATAGATATATAGTTACTGGAATATATTCACTAATAAAAAGCTAACAAGGGGTTTTTTAGCCTTCATGTATAACGATGCTCAGTCTTTTTCTAATTACAGTGAGAATCTTATACAAGAATCTCTTGGGATTCTTGCCTCTTTTCACAAGGAAGACTTTTATTGTGTTAAGTAGATTCAGATATTTTTATAATAATTGCATGATTTTTCCTTTCTTGCTGTGGCACAGTGTTATTAGCCTCTGTAAATCTATCCTCTGGTGTAAGCTGATAGCATAAATGAATACTGGACAAAGTCATTTTTGGGGACATAGTGATGAAATCATCTTTTAATTGCATAGTTTTGAAATGAGTACCTCTAATAACTTATAAATGAGAAAAATATAAAATATATAAAAATGAACAATGATTTTCCATTTGAAATTCTATGTCAGAATGGAAATTCCTAATTTTGTAGTTTCCAAGATTTTACTTGGTTAAAATAATAATTTTTCTTGGTCATAACATCTCAAATTTATCTGCAACAAAAATGACAAGGAAGGAAAATTATAAACTGTATTGTCTATGTATAAAACAGAATCATATCCTAAATGAAAGTTTAACGCCAGTGAACTTTTGTCACATGTATCTTACCAAGGCCTATTTTCATCCTAACATGAGGCCTTCTTAGTGAACCTGACTTGATAGCAGGTATTAAAAAAGAGTATGCTACCAGCAGGATGAAAAGAGTCAGAAGACAGTTGCCACTATAGTGCTGTGCCAGAAGTGAGCTAATAAAAAAATTTAGACTGAGGAACAAAAAACCTAATTAGAATGAATTCAAAAACCATGGTTGAAACACTTCTTTGCCCCTTGCTTCAAGTCCTCTCCTGCTGAGAGTAAAACAACGTGCCAACAAGAAAGGCACGAAGAGCAGCTGGCAGTCGAATAACATACTAGAACTGTCAATGCCATCCACATGGTTCTCCACACGAGGTTTTTAGAGACTCCTGATACTGTAATCTATAATGCATTCGGACAAATAAGACATCCTTTTCAAGGCTATTCTCCACAGAGGAGAAATATAGGGTTAATGAAAAAAAAAAAATAAAAGAAGCAAGCACTTCCCTTATATGTTTTTCAACCAGAAACTGAGGAAAGGTCATGCTAAAACCAGAAGCATTGAAAGACCTTATCACTCAAAATGGTGCAAAAATGCTTATCTATTATTGGCAAAAAGTGTTTAGGTAATATACACTTAAAAAAAGAATATCAATTAGCAGCAAAATGTTAAGTAAGATTGACACAAGACTTGATTTTTTCTTTTTTTATTTTTACTTTATAATTTGCTTAAAAACTACTGGTCTTATAGCACATCATAGAATCAGAATCATGGAATATGCTGAGTTGGAAGATACCCGTTAGGATCATCGAGTCTAACTCCTGGCCCTGCACAGCAGCATCCCCAAGAGTCACACCATGTGCCTGAGAGAACTGTCCTAACACTTCTTGAACTCAGACAGGCTTGGTGCTTATATGATTTCCTGGGGAGCCTGTTCCAGTGCTCAACCACCACTTAGGTAAAGAACCTTGTCCTGGTATCTACCCTAAAATTCTCTTGACTTTGCTTCACGCCATTTTTTCTAGTCCTGTCAGTAGTCATGAGAGGGAAGAGATTGGTGCCTGCCCCTCTGCTTCCCCTTGTGAGGATATTGAAGAGTGCAATGAGGTCTCCCCTCAATCTCCTCTTCTCCAGGCTGAACAGAACAAAGTGACCTCAGCCATTCCTCATATGGCTTCCCCTCTAGACCCCTCACCATCTTTGTTGCCCTCCTCTGGACTGTCTCAAACAGCTTAGTGTCTTTCTTATGTTGCAGTGCCTAGAACTGCACACAATATTCAAGGTGAGGCCACTCCAGTGCAGAGCAGAGAGGGACAATCCCCTCTCTTGCCCGGCTGGTGATGCTGTGCCTGATGCACCCCAAGACAGGCTTGGCCCTCCTGGCTGCCAGGGCACTGCTGACTCAGATTCAACTTTCCATCAGGCAGGACCTCCAGGTTGCTTTCCACAGCACTGCTCTCCAGCCTCTTGTTCTAACCTGTCTATACAACCAGGATTGCCCTGTCCCAGGTGCAGAATCCATCACTTGCCCTTGTTAAACTTCACGCTGTTGGTGATTGCCCATCTCTCCAATGTGTTGAGGTCTCTCTGCAGGGCTTCTCTGCCCCATGGGAGTCAACAGCTTCTCCCAATTTAGTATAACTGGCAAACTTACATAGTATTGCCTCAAGTCCTGCATCCAAGTCTTTAATGAAGATGTTGAAGAGCACAGGACCCAGGATGGAGCCCTGTGGATCCCCACGAGTGAGAGGTCATCAGTCTGATGTCCCCGCATTCACTATAACCCTTTGTACCTGACCCGTGAGCCAGTGTCTCTCCCATCATGTAACACGGTTATCCAGCTGTGGGCTGGACATTTTGTCCAGAAGGATCCTGAGATACAGTATCAAAAGCTTTGCTGATGTCCAAGAAGATTCCACCTACTGTCTTTCCTAGATCAACTAGGAGGGTTATCCTGAAGTAGAAAGATATCCAGTTCAACAAGCGGGGCTTTCTGCTCATGATGCCATGTTTGTTGTGACCAATGACTGAGTTGTCCTCTAGGTGTTTTTCAGTACCTCCCAGAATAATCTTTTCTGTGATATCAGAGGGCACTGAATTGAGACTGACAGGTGTGTAGTTTCCTGAGTCCTCCTTCTTTCTCTTCTTGAAAATCGGGACAACATTGATCAGCTTCCAGTCAGCTGGGACCTCTCTGGATTTCCAAAACTACTCAAAAATCAAGAGAGACTTTGCAATGACATCAGCAGCTCCTTGAGGATATGTTTAAAAGACAATACTCTATTATTAAGGTCATAACTAAGACTGAGGAACCTTATGAAGAAATAATGTATTATGATACTTCAGCAATTTAATATATGCTTTCATTTTGAATGTGATTATATTAGTTGAAAGCTTTTCTACTGCTTTGTTAACAGTGTCCAACTAAATGGTACATTTAGGTGTAATTTTAAAAACAAACAAAAAACCTACATAATCACTACAACAAACAAACATTTATTAAAAAGGCTTTTTTCCTCTCTGTCTTGAATGAAGTGGATTTGGTTATTTCATATTTGACTAGGCTTTTTGTACTGAGTACTTTTGCCCCTTATATATATTGACATTCAGGCATTTCTTCTCTAAGATCTTAGAGGACATGCCTTATGTAAGAAAAAGCCTTTGAATGTTGACAAGACATTAACTGCAGTACTTTCAAATGTATTTACTTCTTTCTTAAAAACTGGAAGCGATTTCCACATTTCTTAGCATATAACACTGGTAAAGTAAGGTATGTTTGGCAGTCGGGAGGATAGCTGATATTTGACATTAATTTAAACCAGGAAAGATATGTTCCTTTCCAGATCCAACAAATTTGTGACTAACAAAATAAATCAGGAAAGTTCTTTTTGCTTGTTTGAAAATAAAAAAAAAAAAATCACATTTTCAAGATTTTAAGAATCTCTGTACTTATTTGAGAGGAAAAAAATAGACTTTATATTTTGAGAAAGATTTTTGTAGAGAGATTTCTATGAGGCCAAGGAATATATTTTCATTTTATTAGCGAATTCATTTAGAATGCGTATTTTCTGAAGGCACTCTCTTTAATGCATGTTTTTTGCAATTGCTCTTTCTCTTTCCATACGTCTATTCAAATTCTTCACTTGGCTTGTGCTTCTTTAGGCTATGTTCCACCTTCAACATTGTCAGAGAAGGTATAAAATAAGCAGAGTTTCATTTCTACTCAGTAAATTACTTTTTTATCTTACATGGGCCATAGAATCACTGCCAGAAGAAATCCACAGAACTCAACTCTATCACAAACAAAAAAAGACACCTCTTCCCATTTTCCCTGCACTGATTTTAGTGAGATAATTGAGGTGGGTTCACCGAAGCTGGATGGCCTGTGTCAACCAAAGCTGTTCAGTCACCCCACTCCTCAGCTGGACAGGTGAGAGAAAATGTGACAAAAGGCTTGTGGGTTGTGATAAGGACAGTGAGAGATCAGTCACCAGTTACTGTCTCAGGCAAAGGAGACTTGATTTGGGGAAATTAATTTGGTTTGTTGTTAATCAAATCAAAGTAGGATAATGCGAAATAAAACAATTTTTTTCCTGAGATCCACTTCTCTCCTGAATTCTCTGCCTGATCCCCTCCAGTGGCGTAGGAGGGACAGGGAAAGAGAGCTGCAGTCAGTTCATCGTATCATGCTCTTCTCCTATCTCAGTGTGGGGTTCCTCACAGGGGAGACAGTCCTCCCCCAGCCTCTCCAACATGAGTCCTTCCTGTGGGAGCAGTTCTTCACAAACTGCTCCAGTCCCTTCCCCAGGGTCCAGCCCTTCAGGAACAGGCTGCACCAGTATGGGTCCCCAGAAGGATTACAAGTCATACCAGAAAACTTGATCCAGGGTAATTCTGTATTGGGCATCAGGGAAGCTTATGGTGTCTGCTCACAGGAGCCATCCCTGTAGCCCCTGCTTCAGAATGCTTCCATATAAACTGAATACACACATGAAAATATGTTTTCTCCATTGTCAAGGACTTAAGGCTGCAGATAAACTCTAGATAGTTTTCAGTCCAGCAGTTTCTTGGTTTACCACCAAAAAATATTACACTTGAAACAGAACAGAGGCATTTAAACTAAAATAATTTCAGTAGTTTCTACAATTAATACTGATAGGATAAAAATGTTATCTCTCTTTAACAGCACAGAGTAGAGCTACAAATGTAAGGATGCAATGAAATTTCTTGAGAGTTTGTAAGAAGAAAAGAAACAGTGTACAGTAAATAAATAATCATTCTCTAGTTTGTCACAACTCCATCTCTACAGCATAAAAATAGCACAGAAGTATTTTTTCCATCATTTGTTTGTTTTCTGGTTTGGTTTTGGTTTGGTTTTTTTTTTTTTAATAATGATTAGTCGCTTTTTAAACAGTAGGGGACTATCAATATCTTAAATCTAGGATTCAAAAGAGAATCCAAGATATAGAACTATTTTGCTTCAGTCCACAAATTCCTAACATCCTTTTTTTCAGCTGATATTTCAAACAATGGGATTATGAACTTTTAGAACCTTAATATGTGCCTGCTACAAGGACATTAACAACATATTTGATACTGTTTGCTAGGCTGTCATCAGGTCATAACCAAGTACTGTCCATCACATTTCTAGTGACCTTTAGCAATTTGGATCAATCAGCCTAGAGTCAATAGCTTCCATTATCTTAGAAGCAATCCTCTAGGATATCTAGTCTGTGAGTAAGAAAATCTAATAGATGGAACACCAACAAAATCACACCAATAAATAACATCCTGCTCTTGGCTAGCCTCAAAATTTGTGCTGTATTCCTCTTAAAGTCACAGACAAACAACAAACAACACTTTACATCCTTTGAGTAGCTCAGTTGGTTAGAGCATGGTGCCAATTCCGCTAAGGTACTGGAGTCTAATTCCTTACGGGCTATAAGAGTTGGACTTGATGATCCTTGTGGGTCCCTTCCAACTCAGAATATTCTGTGAATATAAAGGTAAATATTTGTATCCCTCGCTACTGCCTAGTACCGTTTGTTTTTATGGTTGAAATTGCCTTTCTTGCTGTTCTATACTTTAGTCAATAGGTGGCAATGCTTACTCCGGTACATTGCCTCCATGGGCCTTTGTGATGTTATTTATTCTCCATCTTTATTATAGGCCTTCATATTCCAGCCTAAATATTTCCATTCCATAAAAAGAAAAAAAAAAAAAAAAAAAAAGACAAAAAAGAAAAAACCAAAACAAAACAAAACAAAACAACCCACCCATCACACATACCAGCTTAAAAAAAAAAAAAGTCTGTATGACATTAACTTCTACTTTCAGAGCTTTCTTTTACCATCATTTACCACCATTAAATAATGATGTCTGGACATTTTTTTAGTCTCCTTCCACAAACGCTAATTACATTTTTACCTCAATCACTTAGCATTGGGATATTTTTGGTAACAATGCTTCAGAGTGTGCTATCTTTTCTGTGATTCAAAGGTAATTTTGAAACAGAAGTTCCCATTTAGTCTGATGAAAGACTCAGACATGATTGTATTTCATTATAAACAGTTTTTAGAGGTACTAAATACTGAAGTAAATAATTTTCTGGAGGTAGAAAATCTTTACAAGGATTCTTGCCAATATTGCTAGGAAACTTTTAAAGAGGTCTCTTGTGAATGGCAGGTGGGGCCTTCTTCCTCCTTTTCCACTCCAAAATATATCCAAAAATATATCCACAATTTTACCCTAACTGGTCTCTCTTAAGAGATCATTCAACAAGACTTTTATATTTTTTCCCTATAGAGCCTTACTTAACCTCAAAGATTTACCCAACCCCTTTTCTAATAGGAACTAAAAGAAGATAATATGAAGAAGAATGTCTTTTTCCTTTCATATGGTAATGGAAAGCTGCTCTTGTGGCTCCAATGAGCCATATTGGCATGGGTTTCTAAACAAGAAACTACAAACTATACTGTTTGTTAAATGCTATGGAGTGAAGTAATAAAAACAGAACAGAACTTGTTTTTTCCTGGTGTGCGCCAGATCCCTATGAGAGTGACCAGTAGAACAGGGAAGATCTTGAAAATTTAGTATTTTCAGAAAAGTTTCTCCATTCCAAGATCAGTGAAGACAAGCACTGAGCTATTCCACTCAGGCTTAGCTATCCAGATTCTGTTTAAGCAATTACTAAACCCTGGTTGTTTGCTTCAATCTGTCTTGCTCTTCCATTTGTGTTGCAGGGTTAGGTGTAGGGCTGCAGACTGAGCTGATCTGTATTGAGTCATAATTTTGAAGAGGTTGGTGATAGAATCAGTCCCCTGATTCCAGCAAAAGCTGTAAGGCTTCTCAGTTGGCAAAATCCTTAAGTGAAAATTTTTAATGGTAAATAGTAATAATGCATTTCAGCATTTGTTATAAAAGCTAGCAGACAAAAACAAAAATCTGTGGAAAATAGCTTCACAGAGCAATTTTTCACAATGTGTTAGCTCTGCTTTACATTGCCATTGCATTTTTCTATTGAAACAGAATAACAAAGGAAGATTGTAGGAAGGAGTAGGAATTCTGGTAGGGAGGGATTTCATCCCAAAATCAAATCCTGTCTGATTCAGTTCTTCATAATGCTTTTCACTACTGGGGCAAGGATGGCCAGAAGAGAACAAGCCTGCAAGCAGCACCATAAACTGTGTATAAAATCAAGAACTTGGGAACAGGGGAAGTTGAAAAGTAAGTGTGAAAAAGTAGGATAGGGATAAGATATCACTACAAAATGACAATTATTATTATAATTGAATGATTTTGCAAAAGTGTTCAATATTGATTTTCAGACCTCTCATTGATACACATAGGAAATAATTCCTTCCCTTTGCTCATGAAACACATGTTCTCAGTATATGTCTGTGTTGAGTTTGAGGCATTCATTACATTTCAATAAGAATATATAGATCTGGGAGAAAACAATGGGGATACAATTATAAGCAGTTTTGGCAAAAAATCTCATGAGAAAGAGAAGGCAGAACAGTCTTCAAATTAATTTGCTACAAAGGAGAGTAAAAGTGTTGTACCTGTAATCACCAATGAGATCACTTAAGCTTAGACATAAGAGTAGATGAAATTAGATGATATGGAAAAAAACAGTTTAACTTCAGAAAATAAAAATAATTGCAATAAATTACACTGAGAAATTCTTCCCTTTGAAATGTTATGTACATATTTAGAGCTTCAGAACAGGGAAATGGATTTGATGTTCTTTTCAGATTTCTTTCAACCCAAAATTTCTAGGTTTCTCTCCACCATTTAAGAAATCATACCTTCTAACTCTGCTTCCTACCATCCACTTTAGTAGTTCCAACTTTCATTTCCAAATGGTCCAGGAGAGAACATACTATGATAGGTGAGAACACAGACTGCTAATGAGGAATCGTAGTAAGTGCCACTATTTAAAACAAAAATGCTAACAAAAAACCCAATCACTACAAACAAGAGAACCCAAACCAGGTATATCTTATTTCCTACTTACTGCACTTTATACTAAAAGACATTGCAACAAAAGAGGGTGATGTTATTGCAAAACTCCAATGGTCTTGGATGTAATGTACCACTAATAATAAACAATCTGTAAGTTTAGAATTGTACTTCCATAACAACCATGTGAGGCTGCAGTGACAAAATCAGTTTCTTGAGTGGTGAGACTTCAGCAATATTAGGTCAACAGAAAAGGCTAGAGGGAAAAAAAATTGGCATAGTACAATGAGGAAAAACCTTTATCATTAAAAATTCCCACACAATTACACTGTAATGTCAGAGCTCTTAATGTGTCATTTCAACTCGCGGTTACTGATAATAACAATACTTTGTCTTTGGCAAGCTGAGGAAAATAAAATAATTTTTGGGGGGTTAAAAATAAAAATTTCTTCTAACTTTATTTCAAATCAGCATGCAACATTGATCTTTCTACCTCTATCTCCAATATACCAACATTTTGAAATGGCAACATATTATAACGACATCATTTCCATAACTGTGGAGAATGAAACAATATATGAGGAGGCTAAAAGATGGATAACACGATAGAATCTAGTCCTATTCATTTCAGATCACAGACACGTGGTTTTCTTTTTTCCAAATAAAAAGGAGAACAAAAGTAGGAAAAACTAAACAAAGAGCCGGTTCAGACCAGCTCTCATCACTACATTACAGTCAAGAAAGAAAAAAAAATACAGTAAAAATACCTGCAGACATGAGCCTGATTCATAATATTTCTACATAAAAGTATGTAGACAACAAAAAATAAATTTACTAAGTTATACTGTATAAAGAACATAAAGAGCTTCAAAGGAAAGAATCACACTGCAAGAGTTGTGCATACACATGCATTCCTGCATACATAAAGACAAGTTAAAATGTGGCTATGGAGCTCTCCTGGACTGAAGAGAAATTGTGACATTTCTGAAAAGGAGTAGTTTTGCCTAGCAAGTTAGCATGTGCTACCCTCAGGAGTCTTAATAGGGTCTGAAAATGCATACTATGCCTCCATGACACATCTGGAAGTATCCTCATCAAAATCTTTAAAAGTACCTTCAACAACCCCAACTTTTCTATGATTCTACTATTCTGTGATTCTAAGGTGTTACATGAAACAGGAAACTTTCATCTGTGAATTTGGTCCTAAATACTTCTGGATGATTTCTGCTTTTGCAAAATTATAATATTTGTCAAAAATCTTCATTCTGTGCAAGTATCCTGCATGTGAAATTGTTATTTTAAAAGTTGATGAGTTCTGTTCTGATAGAGCTTTCTTTAGACATTGCACACATCACCAGGAAAGTATTTGTCACTTAAGCTACTTTTTTAGGTGCAAGTGCTGTTCAAAAGCTGCTTGTACAAGCAATCTGGGTCACATATTTTTGAAACATTAGTCTCAAACCAGTAAGCTGCTCAAAACATAAACTCAGTGAAATTCATTTCTTCATATCTGGATAACTCCAGTGTCATGAGAAGACATGCTGGCACAGTATTGTGTGCATGCATTGCAGAATGTGGGCAGGAGTCCAGTAGCTCAAGCTCATCTGTCAGTTGAGGGTTTTTTACTATAATTGTGTATATATCTATATTTTTTTTTCTGATAACACTGGTATACTTTCATTTGATCTTGAAATTAAATACTA
This sequence comes from Lanius ludovicianus, assembly GCA_013397235.1. Lineage (NCBI taxonomy): Eukaryota > Metazoa > Chordata > Aves > Passeriformes > Laniidae > Lanius > Lanius ludovicianus. Next base: position 24,372 of record VYXG01011637.1, on the reverse strand, counting down.
AACTAATTATTCCTAGTCAGGAAATCTTGAAAGGAATATCTTGAAGTTTCTCTTTTATTTATTTTTCTGTAAAGATGGGTATTCTTTGCCCTGTAATTGCTGAACAATCTTCACACTGTGAAGTACTATAAAGTCAGAAAAGGTTATGATGATGATGATTATGCTTCCATTACATTTCATCATCAATCTCTATGTTCTTTTTATTGAAAGCCTTACACATAATGCCATTCTGTAATCAAATTTGTAGTATGATAACAAAGACAACCTACTATCTAAGGCTACATGCTAATGATTAGGTATATTAATCTATGTCATGGCTGTACAAATTTATTATAATAAGGCAGGTACACTGAAAAAACTACCAAGGCAGTAGCAAGAAGGTAAAAATGCACGCAAGCATGCCAAATTTTACATGAAGGCACAATGGACATAAAGAAATTAGGGAACAATCCAAATAATCAGCAAATCTGTCATTCCTAAGCAGTTTAAAGGAACTCATCCAATTTACACAATCCACTAGGCTCACTTTATCTCACAGCAATTATCACAATCTTACTGATGCTCTTGTGTGCTACAGGAAATAGCAATCCTCTGTCTTGTCTTGTGTCTTGCTAAACAAGGAAATTTCATCGATTGTCATCTTAGTAGAAAATACTAACACAAAGTCCTTTAAGGTCTTTTATCTTGTGGAAAAAAGAAGAGAAAGGGTCTATAAAGTACTTTTGGTTTTGTTTTTCAGTTGAGAAAGAATATTTTACAAGAAGTTTAAAACCCTCTTGCAACATGCTTTTCACTTGTGTAATTCAATCTTCTTTCCAGCATGCAGCAAATAAATAGTCTTACATTAGCCGTTATTTAGACAGGGTTCTGAAGCAAATAAACAACCTATTTGTGGTAGTGGCAAGTTTAGCTTTAGTCATAATTATACAATGCTTTTTTTTCCCTTGCAAAATCAAGACAACTATAAAATTTCACAAGCCTGTTTGTCACGGCAATCAGTGTCTTAAGTATTTCCTAAGGAATTGGGGTTTTTTCACTTCTTTGTCAGATAGTGAGGTGTCTTCAATATCCTCACAAGGGGAAGCAGAGGGTCAAATACTGATTTCTCCTCTCTTGTGACCAGTGTCAGGACACAAGGAAATGACATGAAGCTGAGTCAGGGGAGATTTAGGTTAGATACCAGGAAAAAGTTTTTCACCCAGAGGGTGGTCAGGCACTGCAACAGGCTCCCCAGGGAAGTGGTAACAGCATCAGCCTGACAGAGTTCAATTTTTGTTCGTGGTTTGGACAGTGTTCTCAGGCACAGGGTGTGACTCTTGGGGTGTCCTGTGCAGTGTCAAGAGTTGGACTCGATGACCCTGATGGGTCTCTTCCAACTCAGCATATCCTATGATTCTAAGTTTCCACAGGAAGTTTTCCTAACTATGATTTTTCACATTTCATAAGTTGTGAGACTCAGAAATTTAGAACTACATCTCTTTGGAAAGGCAATCCTGAATGAGCAATTGATGCAAAAATTCTTAATATCATAAGATAATGGGTAGGAAGCTTGCAGTAGCACACTTTACCACCACCACCACCAACCACCTCAGGCCACACTATGATCTGAGAGATGTTCGTTAAGCCTCAGCCTTGATGAGCAGCACCTTGGCTAAGCTTCTCTTGATCTTAGCAGAAACACTGTCTGCTCCCAGATACCAGTGGTGTCTAACAAGCTCCTGTTTTTTAATGAACAGCCTTGGAAACTTATTTTTCTTGCCTGAATAACAAATCAAGTGGAATAATATTTTTATTATCAAACCTTCAGAGAAAGTTACCGGTTTGAATTGTGGCCAGGATCAAAAATTACTATGACTAACCCACACTCTCTTGGAACCCTATAAACAGTAGTCCAAAGTGAAACCCTTGGAGCTCTCCTGGACCAGGAGCAGCCTGCAAACAGCATTCTCCCTCTGAGTGGGATGCCTCTCAGACCAGCAAACTCTCAAGCTGGCTGTACTCAGAGGATCACCAAATGACAACGGTGGATCTTGGGCTGATACTCCCAACTCTTCAAGGCTCAACCCTCCACCCACTGAGAAGCTGCAAGGACAACTGAAGTGAGGACTTCATTGAATTCAAGGGGAACTTTTTCACAGATATGTGTCTTGTATGGATTCTTTATGCCTGTGTGCATGCAAGTGGGAATATGCTATTAGAAATGTTCCATGAATGTTGTTCTCCTAGATTATGAAGTACTTTACTCTTGTAGTAAGTCAGGCCTGTGAATGAACTACTATTGGGATAAAATAAATTCTAAATTAATCTCTTGCTAAACTGTTTAGCTTCAGTCACCAGTTAAGTACTGTTAAGTTTAAGTTAAATGCTCTTGGGCCTTTAGGCATAAACTTTTAGTCAAGTCCAGGCTCAATTTAGCATGATGCTCTACTCTGAACCTTGTGACTCAACAGGGTAGCTTTCTGTATTCCTTTTTATCCTTACCCTTTCCTATCCTTTTCTCTTCCCTCCTCACCCTCCCAGCCCCCACATAGAGAGTTTGGGGTTTATTTCTGTTTGGATTGACTTCTTTTGGATTTTTGTTTGTTTCTCCTTGGTGCTCTTTAAGCATCTAGTAGGTAATAGAATGAAACTTGCCAGTGAATTTTGTCATGCTTTCATTTTTTTATTAAACTTGTTTTTGCTGATACATTTGCCAGTGACTCTTGAAGTGACCTTAAAACACTCATTGGTGAAAAAACTAAGGTGAGGAAGAAAAAGTGCCAGGGTCTTGCACAAAGTATGCAATAGAACTGAAGTGCCCAGACCCTTTTCACTTTCTTCTCTTTACTATATATTTTACTATTTTTCAGAACTCATAGGCTGAAAACAATAAGAAAAACATTTCAGTCAGCTTTTACACAGGTCAGACTAGAATGCCTTACTTTTTGAACTTATCTTAATGAAGACACAAATAAAAAAGAAAAACATCTACCTAATGCCATAAACTACATTTTTTTCCAAATCAGTTTCAATCCTATTTACCAGATCCAGAGTAATTTTTGCTGCTTTTAGGCTCACCTGGGCTTGAAAGCCCTAACAATAGAATATAAAAAAATCTGGCTTAAAAGACGGCAAGATTCTGTGCTATTTATTTTCACTTCAGGCTAAGCAGAAGAGAACACTGAGCTGTCAGGCAAAATCAAATACAAATAAACTACCTAAAATCTCATTTTTCCATGTGCAAAAACCAAAGGAGGATAAATCCCACATATTTCTTGTTTAAAAGGTCATAGTGCCCCACCCTCGCATCTATTGCACAATGAAAAAAAGAAAGCAACAGATTGCTATCAGACCAGCTTAGTGTCTCAGTTGATTTCAGTCTTACTGTCATAGTTTCACAGTCAATTTAACCTGGCATAAAGTGACAATGAGGCCAAATAAACCTTTCCTGCTGACGCCTTCTTCCTTCTTATTTGCTTTTACTTCTTTTGATGAGGGGTAAGAGTTAATGAGGCCATTGAACACATGGGAGTAGGAAAAGTTTGTGTGGATTCTTGTGCTGACATGAGAGAGGGAGGAAGCAGTCAGCAATGGCCTTGCAGTCAGGGATCAGAGATGCTGACAGCTGAAAATGACTGAAAGTCTGCTCTTGGATACTTCTGTATAGGCTTTTACAGTACTAGGATCTGCAGAGCTGTGTCTTGTGCTCATGCTAGCAGCCCTCTCTGAGACAGGCAATTGGTACAGGTCACTGGCATCAGGCTACCTCACACACAGCTGCAATTGTCACATGGAGAGAAACAGTGCTTTTCGAAAGAGGCAGCATTATTCCTTATCAGGAGCCAGAACGAAACACTTGTCTACACTTAAAGGCAAGATTGTAATGAATGGGCATTGGTAGGTTTGTTTTAATAACAGGAATGGGAGTTTTTGCATCAGCTTCCCATCAGAAATCATGACTCTAAAAGCCTATTTCTAATTTGAAAGTTGTTCAGTTTGTATAAACTGTTTACAATTTGGTTGTTAAAGACTTTTTCAGAAGGTTTTCTCCATTTCTCTGTTCCCATAATCCACTAGTCTTTGGCTGACAGCACAAAAGTGTTCAGCTAATAGCCAAGAAAAGAAATGCTGCAAGAATTACCTAAACTGTAAATAACCAAGAAAAGGAATTATTTAAATAGATATTTAATAAAATAAGGAACACACAAAACTAGTCCTTTCATCAGATTTGAGTATAGAAGCAGCATTAAACTAAGTGCTTGGTACAAATAAATTACTGCTATGAAGTATTTTGCATCTTTTGAACAAAAATCCTACTAAAGAAAGTGTGCATTTTCTCAAGATACTGACAACACAAAAAAACTCCCATGTTAGAAAAGAACTTATGCTCTCCAAAGGGAAAACAAGCAAACAAAAACCTTTTTGTTGTTTATGTATTCCGTACAATTGTGTTGAGACTACCTGAGGCTATGAAATAGAAACTCCTAACTACTGCAAAGAGGCTCCTCATGAGTCTCCATTACTTTCTAGAAGGTAGAAAAGATAGTCTCAACAAAGACAGGCATGCACATGACAGCAGGGGTTTTTTGAAAGATAGATACCCACATAGATATGGTGAGACTGACACAACTAGAGACTTTTATCCAGATAATAAGCTGCAGATGATATCTAATGATGTTTTGGGATTTTGTTATGAATTTTCAAATACACTTTTCATGAAGGTACTTTTTGCAAGCTGTATCTGAAATGGTCTAGATTTACTTTGGAGGATGAGAAAATGAAGAAGAGGATGGTCTTTGAGCTACACTAGTCCAGTGCATGAGCCTAGGAAGTATCATTCTAATCATGCTTCCAGGCTGTCTGTGGGAGGAAGCTTAGGAAAAATTTGCCAGAATGAGCAAGGCAAAAGGGAACAGAGGTACAAAGAGGTTGCTGACATTGGCTGTATGTGTTCCTGAGAGAGTGCTCCTTTGGAGAAGGGCAATACTGCACAACAGAGACCTGCCTTAATGATCACACAGAGTGAATTCACAATGTGCCAATTTGCCCACAGCATCCTGTGTAGAGCAGTAAAATTCTACCTTCTCTGTGAAATACATGCATCAACCTCCTCTGCAAGCAAGTGATATGCTGTTCCTTGGCAACACTGGGACACACTTGGTCTTACCACTTGAAGTCAACATCCCTTAAGGGAAATTTTCAGGTCCTTCTGCCCAGTTTTGTTGTTCTGTTCAAACCCATTCTGACTCATGAAGAACAGAAAATTTGAAAAAAGGATCTGAAGCATACAGTAGGGAAAAGCTAAATTCCAAGAAATTTCTGATAACCTGATAACAGAAAGACATACGATAATTTTTTCTCACACTTGGCTTTTATTAAACTTAGTAAGTTACATCCATAGGGAAGAACCTCAGGCAAAATACTGTGCCTCCAGCTTCCATTTCTATCTTATCTAAAGTTAATAAGAAAAACAATGAATAGGAACTGGAGAGTGTGAAATAAGATTTAAAATGAAGTCACGGTATTTTGTACCAGCTTTCCCTGAACCATAAGCAAAAAGGTATTTCTAGCAGAAGTGCTTTCACAGAAACCTCATCACATCATCTATTAAAAATCAACCTGTCTCTGTAGAACCACTCTGTGAAACACAGATGTTGTACAGCAGAAAACATGGAACTAAAACAGGCCATCAGTAAGAGAGTTGCATAAGGAAAATCGTTTCCTCTTGGATGAACAGAAAGGTTTAAAAATTCAGTGCTACTGTCTTTTTCATTGACATAATATTTCCATTGGCAGAAACTTCCTGGTTTCCTTGTTGCTGTGATTTTATACCACCAAAGAAGAACTGTCAATAGAACATGCATGTTTTTTCAGAGGTGGCACTAATCATGAGGATACTAGAGTCCGTTCCCCCAGTACTCTATAACATCAGTAAAATCCCTCTGAGTGACTCTGCTGCACTGGGGTGGCAATTTACCAGTGCCAGGAGCACCCTAAGAGAGGGTACACCCCAGAGCAAGAACCTGTACTTGCACTCTGGCTGTCTGTGAGCAGGAGGGGGCAAATCTCCACCACCTAAAAGGCATTAGAGCAGTTGCTATTCAAATATGCCTCATAAGGTGGGCTTGACAATACGTTAATACTTATGGACTAAATACATTGAAAGCTGTAGATTTTTCAAAGAGAATTCTTGTAAGACGGTTAATTACCTTTCCTTATTGTTTTGGGGCTTTTTCTCAACTGAGGTCAAATTTTTTAGCTTCTGAGTAAGTATTTTTTCAACAGGTGTCAAAGACAAGCATTTCTTCCTTCCATTGCCACCTTAAGAAAGTTATTCACTCATGCTTTCTATAGCTAATATTTGTAAACAAGGAAGACAAATTAAATAAGTACTGTCCTTAGTAACTGAACAGAAGTAAATAAAACTGTTTTGAAATATGATTGTTTGATTTGCACAGCAGTTAAACAGCTCTAGAAAAAAGTGAAGATTGTTACCTGAGCTGTAACTCTGAGAAGCTTGACACATTTAATCTGTGTTTGATTACACACACTTCAGGACAAAAAAGATAGAAATACACTCAAAAGTCCCATTGAATACTCATGTTTCTACCTAACAGAAAACAAATATTTCAGTAAAGTAGTTGATGACCCACAGAGATAACTCACAAAGCAGACACAATTCTTAAAATCTTTTGTCTGATCTTTAATAGAATTTCAACCTTCCCATCTTAGAAGCAGAACTGTAAATCTAAGAACAAATTGAATTATTATGCTTAGTCATACCTATCACATGACAATCCCTAAATACACCAGAATCAAATTAACAGAAAATTGAAATTGTCAGTCATTCTAAGACTCTATATACCACTATATCATTAAGAAAAAGTATGAAACTAAATTTCCGCATCAGCAACAGAGATCTAACTGGAGTATTCATACATATAGCAACTAATCATCTTGAAATAAATTAACCAGCTGCCAATAAAAATAATTTGTAAGCAGTAATGTAAAACACCTTTGCAAGACTGCAAGACTTGTGCAAGTTCTTATGACATTAGACATGATAATCAGTTTCTGTGCTGAAATTGCTTGGCAAAACAAAACTAAAAATTATGAAACATAATTTGTAAGCCTTCTTAATGTTAACAACTGAGGTATGAAGTAAGCAAAGTTCTTTCATTTCTCTAATCTTGTTTGGTTTGTATAAGAGGAACCAGAAGAAGCAAAACCAGTTTTGAATTCCACAAAAACTACATAATCACTAATCATAACAAAGAAAAACAAATTATAATTCAAATTAATAGTTTATCTGGGGTATTGAAAAAGCAGAAGTTGCCAGTAAAGACTAAGCACTGGTGAGTTTTGTTTATACCTAGAAAGCAAACTGAATAGAAATGGAATGTGCTAGGAAGTACATTATAATTAATTTCAGAAATTCTCAACATTCTTAAATAGTTAAGAATAAAAAAAAGCAAGCGAACAAATAAGAGTAGACTATTTAAATCCTGTAGATCACCAAGCCATTTCACACAAATCTAAATCTTGGATCAAAGTTATCTTATACTAACCCGAAAGGAAATTTTCTCTAAAAATTAGCCTAAACATAAGGCAGAGTCTACATTCACCGAAATACACAAATAAAACCAGTTCAAACTGGCATGCATACCGCAATGTAAAAGTCCAGAAGGGAGGCAGGTGAGAAATACATCAAAGAAGGTGCAGCACCACACATTAAGGAAACATATCAAGGTAATATCTATCTGTACCTAGCAAACACAGAAACACAGAAAGCACAGAACAGATAATACCAGAGAACACTTGGAATTTAAGTGACAAAACAAGAAGTGCTCTGTGTACCTGTAGAAAGACACTAAATTACTAACAACACTGTCTTATATAAGAAAATAAGTATAGAGAAAATTGTTTTACATAGGAACATTTATAATACTTTTAACTTGGCAAAGATACTCAGATTTTTTTTTTCTTTATGCAACAAGCACTTTCCAAAGACAAGCACACTGATGATTAAATTATTTCTTTCACAAGATGAAACCACAAATTATGGGCAGTTATCCCATATTATCTCAGTTGCATGTGCAGCCTAATCCTTTTCTAAAATTTTCTTGAAAATGTTTTACTTTTGCATTGGGTTTGTGTGGCAAGATTTCAGTAGCAGGGATGGCTACAAGATGGCCTCTCTGAGAAACTGCCAGAACCTTGTCCCATGTCTGAGAGACCCAATGCTAGCCAAATCTAAAACAGATTTGCCACTGGTCGAGGCTGAGACCATCAGTGAAAGTGGTGGTACCTCCAGGGTAACATAGTTAAAAGGGTAAAAGAAAGACCTGCACACCAGGAATTGCAGAGAGAGAGAGGAGTGAGAATATGTGAGAGAAACTACAGATACAAAAGTCAGTGAGGAAGAGGGAGAAGGTGCTCCAGCCGCCAGAGCAGAGATTCTCCTGCATCCCTTAGTGGAGGCCATTGTGAGATGTCCAGCCAGGGTCAATCCACCGCAGGTTTTTAACTGTATCTGCAGTGAAAAACATGAAAAACAGGTTGTCATTGTGTTATCCAGGTGCTGAAGAATGATGGAGTTTCATAGGCATTCTTAAGTCTGTTAAAAGCCTATGCAATGTATACATGCAGCAGCAAACTTCATTAGACATGGTTTCTTTAATGAAGTAGAAAAACAGCTGTCTTGTACATTTGTACCAAACAAGACAATGAAATTATGTAAGATACTTAGTAAAAATAACTGAGTTTTTCAAAGATTTGAACAAGTATAGCAAGCAAATAATTAGGAGAAGAAATGAAAGGCTGTAAATCTATGAGTTTGGGAATCCTCATGTCTCTGGTTTCAAAGGGAAGCTTAGCTGTCTGTGCCTTCCCCTTTGATATTATTTTTCTGGATTATTAACAGTGTGCATTACTACCTCTCATCTAACTCTAAACAACTCTGACAAATGAAGTGCTAAGATGTAAAATACACACTGAGCAACACTTCAGGTTCTCACAAGCACAAAGTTCTCCACGCAGCCTTTTGTGCATGTCATATAAAAGCTGCTCAACCATGTTCTCTCATCTCAAATAGATAACAGATACAGCAACTCCATATCAGCTAAGAGCTTTCGATAATTGATGGTGACTGTTTACAAACTCTTCTAAAGCTTCTCTATATATTTCTCTGATGGAAATCTCTTACATCTGCACTATAAACCTGGCTATTTTGTATGAGAAATTAAGCAGTCCATCAGTCTTCAACTGCCTCTCAGCAGGTGAATTTAGCCCCTAGGTGCTTCAGTGTGACAGGAAACACTCAAGCAGAATCACTTATTCTTTTTTTAGGTTACATGCAAAATAGACAGAATTATACATGATTTTTTCTTCAAATTAGGGGAGAAATACATTTTAATATTTTTTGTCGAAAGAGTTGTGAGTTATTTCATGGCTGCTGGCAGTTAACTGTAACTTTTAAAGGGATTTTTGTGAGCACATCTAGCTTCCGGCCAGAAAGGAAAAAAATCTCATTGATAGGAAAGGTGTAATTCTCATAGAGAAGTCACTTTGGTAAACAGTTGTTTTAAAGGAAATAACAGTGAAACAGGATATAAAAAGCCTCTATAGAACTTCTTTTATAATCATGTTTTCATATGTCAAATTGCAAAATGATACAGCCCTTGTCAATACCATTATCCAGTATAGTCAAAAACATCCTTATGTTTCCTAAAGGCAATCCAAGATGTAGGAATTTTAACAATTTTTTAAAACAGGATATTAAATAGTGTTTGGAACTGGAATTTTACTGTATTAAGTAAAGTAGTACAATGGAAACTTGACATGAAAGATTTTGTGATTCAACACTACAGAACCGAGAAAGCTGATGTAGGCTTACCTTTCCCATTTGGTTCATAGGAATTTAAAAACTATTTTGCTGAAACATTAATACTTGGTTCTTTGGCTACTTCTGTTATAAGTCTTGTTCATATATATGATGAAAAGTGAAATTAAAGATTTGCACTTCAGTTCTCTTATTTGGATGCTTTTAGAAACAGGCTTATCTTATTTATCTGAAGTATATTCACAGTAAAATAATGTAAATTAAGATAGCCAAACTATACATCTGATTTGCCTGTTTGATTAAAATTATTTGGATGGGGGACACAAGGATCCTTTGTTGTTGTATGGCCTAGTTGATGATGAACATACAGTAATCTGTGCATACAGTTGTACAGATTACTGTAAATTAAATGAAAAAGAAATTTTTTCAGAATAAGAGAATATATTACCAAAAGCTTTCTGAGCATCTTAGCTGGAATACGTAATGGTATAGCCTTGTAAACAAAACAAGTTTCTTTATGACATCATTTATGATATTCATTACACAAAAATTTAAACTCACAAAAAGCAATGCTTACAAAGCACTTTTGCCTTGTGGGCAGTATTTTAACAGTTAATAGTCTGTGGAGCTAGGATTTCTCTAAAAGGCCACAGAAACAGGCCTGGTATGACAAAGCATATATTGAAGGAAATTTTTTTGCCCTTTAAGTTTTGGTCTACTAACTCTATGTGGAAATAGAATTCTTTCAACTTCTCCTTTCCCCTGAAAAGAGGCATCTTGGCAACTCTTCATACTTCTGTTAAAAATAAAAGTCACGGTCCAGGAATGTGAAGTCAATGTGAACCAACCAGCTTATGAATACACAGCTTACATACTTAGTGACAGAAAGCACTAGAAGAAAATTCATAGAGAAATTAACAATATAGCTATCATGATAGTTCAGTAAAGAATTTCACTGAACGTTACTATAATCTTCATAATAGTTGCTGTTTATCTGATCATAATGAGCCATATTGGTATAGGTTCCTAAAAGTATCCTTGCATTCTAAACTCATATTTTATGTGTTTATAAATGTGTATTTACATATGTATGAATATTTTTACATGAACAAGAAAAGGAAAAAGGCAATTATGATGTTATAAATTCATTATTTCTACCTGAGGCTGATGCTGGTTACAAATTTTCTTTTTAACTGCTTATTTCTCTTGTGTACCTTCCTCTTGTTTAGGTACACTTAAACCAGAACTGAGAGGTACCCAGGAAGTGCAGGGCTAAGGTGTAATTTACCAGTCTTTGAAACATCTTTTAACCTTGTAGGCTTTGGAGACTCAAGTGGATTAATTTTTGTAGCAGCCTGGAAAGATTAGATGTTCCTACAGCTTTTGTGGATAGTATAGACATGGCAGTTTTATTTAATCTCTATCACTTGAAAGTACTTTACATAGAAAAAAAAGGAGTCACAGAAAGGTTGCATTGTTTGCTTAAAATCATACAGAATTTCTGAAACAGCTACAAGTAGAAAGCTGATCTATTGAAGCATCACATTTTGAATTGTAAACCAAATGTTCAATGTAAGAACGAATTACCTGACACTAATGGTATTCTTGATACTGAACATTACTGGCAGTGGGTATTTCTTGAAACTAAAACTGTAATTATATATTTCAAGTGAATAATTTAGTGCACTAAATCAGAAAAGCCCTTACATAATATTAATATCAACATATAACATAAACAGCTTAAGTTAGACTAAATTTAATATCTATTCTTGCTTCATTCCTTCTTTTCTCCTCCTAAATTTATTTATATGAAAGCAAAATATTTACTGTGGGAAAATAAGTATTTCAAATGAGAGAAAATTATTACAGAATTGGGAAACTGAGAGGACATATGGCTTTTTTTATTGATGGAGATAAAATATTTTGCTTTCATTTTTGTAATGAAGTATGATATAATCATCCAGTGATAAGTATACATAGGTCCCATAGATGTCAGATTCAAAAAGGAAGACTAAATTTGAAAAAAAACAAAGTGAATCAGAGTTAAAAAAGGTATGTCAAGGTCAAGTCCCATCCCTACCAAAAAGGAATTGGATAAATATTACTTTTACTTGTTTTAAAATCTCTTCACTCTTTCTTGATTAAATTACTGTGTTTTAAATTGCAAATAAAAAGGACAGCTCAAACAGTTGAGTACAGATTCTGATGAACTTTAGCTGTTGCTGTTTTCCTCCTGACCACTTACAGTTCAGAACAAATAGTGTCAAACAAACTGTTTCTTATCTCCAGAAAGCAGCCTTCAAAGATATAGATAAGTAACAGCATAAAAGAGAATTTTCAGTTCACTAATTGAATGAACTCTGATAACATCAGGTTTTTTGCACAGAAACAAAATACATACACTTCTACATACACCTTGCTAGAATATTTGCAAAAGCACCAGTTGTTAAACATATGCATCAAGATAAAGAAATAATTATTTTCTAAACTAGAAAGCGGTAACATTTAGTCACAGAAGACATTTATTAAATTTTTTTTTATATATATAATTGATCTAGCATGAGAAAAAGAGACAATCAACAGGGCTACTAACTGAAGGTTCTCACCAAAAATGCTGTAAAAGTCCTCTAAGTAATGAGTGTTACATCATCCCAGGAAATTAAATTTTACACAAGTGAGCAGTGAAAAAAAGATAATGAGAAAAATATGCCCCAACCAAGAATAAAATCAAGGCTTCTCAGCTTAGTGTCCTATTTGCTCTTCTATGTCTCTGTTCCAAGGTTAGTAATCTGTCATTTTCTTTTTTCAACAATTAGGATACTTTCTTTGGATTTCCTGTGTCAATGCAATTATTTTCCATGAGAACAGTTATTAAAGGCAATGAAATTACCCTGTACATTACATTCAGGAAGTCACCTCTACTGGCAGAAGGTTTTTGTAAAAACAAGGGTTTCCTCTCTTAGCATAAGCGATTGCTTTTTAAAAATAGCAGATAATTAGAAAGGAAATTGCAAGTACAGCTGTGCAAAAAGTAATGTCAATAGCACAACTCAAAACAAATCCAGGAGTTGTAACAAGCCTGATTTGGGTAAATAGATTTAATTGCAACTCACTCTGCTTTGTAAGTACTTATCATTTCTACATTTGGTAAACCGAAAAGGTTGGTACTATTTTGTCTTGTGTGTAAAACACAAACAGCCTGGGCATTGGTTTATACCAGTCTGTGTCTGGTTCCCAGAGGAACTCATTATCCTCTAGCAATGACATAAAACGTTAATCTTGGATAAGCATAGGTCATGTGAATACAGAAAATATAAAGGAAAGAAGAATGTAAAATAGTAGTTTTCAGATATTTTTTTACCCCGATTGAATGTTCACCGAAGACATGAATGCCAGAGTTCCTAATGCTTGTAATCAAGGTGCTTCCTCCTGAAATTAGCATGCTCCTACCAGAACATCTGGATATTCTTCTACATTTTTCACCATGTTTCTTAATTTAATAAAAAGGAGTAAAGGACTGACTTTGTAGTTTCTTAGATCTTCACATTTCAAGATAAGATAGTGTTAACAGTGAGAAAAAAAAAAAAACCTAAACAAACAAAATTAACTTTATAAGTCCTAGTTTTTTTTCTCGTATTTGTACTAGCAGGACTAGCAAGCAAACCTCTTTTATTTAAGATACAGATTCTCCAATTTTCTTAAACTTTTCCTTAGCCTTTATTAAGACCTTCTCATAAAAAAATTGGTAGACTCTTTTACAGTAGAAAGCAATATGAGTGAGAAATCATTTAAGGGAGAGTTCTTCCCTTCTAAGTTACTGGTTAGGCACAACTTTAAATTGTCCTTTGGTAGTTATAGCCGATAAAAAAAGCTGTAGTTTTAACATATATGTTGCTCAATAAAGAAATTCAAAGTTTCTTAAGAATTTCACAATGAAAAATAATTTGTAACTTTTTCCTTTTAATAAACTCTTTCTTCAACTGCTTTTAATTTTGGAAAAAACTGCAGAAACAGCCCAGTCCCAGAGGAAGGAATTTTTTAAATTACTACATTTTATCAGAATATTTTTTGAGTGATGCTTGAAAAAGGAAGGTAAAAGTATCTTTTAAAATTAAAGTCAAAAATAAACTTTCATTTTGAACTTTCAATGAAAGTTAGATAAAAAACCCATGAATATAATCTGAGGATTGAACACTTATAGCTTGAAGTTGCCATTAATTAGGATAATAAGATTTCCTTTGTTTCTTTACCGAAAATAATTTTTACCCTTGTTTTTCAGAAAGGTAGATACATACATCTCTGTGTAGGTATCGTGTCTGTGCAGAAGCTTCTTAGTAATTTGAAACAATTTTGGAAAACATAGTTTATCATGTTTCTACCCCTGAAAATAATCAGGTACAGATAATTAGGAAGTCCTGAGAAACTTATAAGAAATAAACCAAACGTAATCTACAGCAATGGCTCAGGTTTTAGAGTGATTACATAATGTCTCATTCTTTGGAAAGCCTTGAAATACTTTTTCAGTGTGATAGAGCTGAGAAACCTTCAGAAAAGGGTGTCCAGGGGCTCTTCCTGCTATGCTTGTTTCAGGTAATCCATCACTTGTAAAACAGGAACATGGCATATAGGTTTTGACACTGAGCTCTTCTTCATAGTATTCCTGGAAATGCTGCTCTGGAAAACCCAGACCTATATTCAAACTTGGAAACTTTTGTCTTTTCAGCTGACTTCCTCCCAGTGCACCTGAGAGCACTGAAGAGGAAAGGATGCTGCTCAGAGCCTCTACATACCAGCACATTTCCATTTCAGAAAGTCAAGAGAGCTTCTTCCTGTAGCTTCTGCTGACAAAAGGAGGGAGAGGAGTGGAGAAAGGATGCATCTGTTTATTTTACACCTACTGTAACATTTTTCATTTAGGGAGGCAGAAACAGCCCATGGAAGCAGTAGAGGTGAAAGATTTCATAGAGGCTATTAAGTTTAGAAGAAAAGTTTATCACCTCTTTCTGTTACCTCACAAAGGTGACTGAACCTGTTACAGTAGTGATCTAATACAAACATAAGGATCATTTTCCATACAGCCTAACAGCAAATACATCAAGCCTTAATAACATGTAGCAGTAATATATGAATTATCAAGTATCACAGACTTTGGACTCAAGTTCTTAGTCCATAACTATTCTTTTTAAACTAGCATCTTTTCTGTCACAGCTTCATAAATTATTCATATAAAAATGTGACAATATTCTAGGTGCTATAAAAAGTTTAATAAACAGAAAACAAAATATGACCAAACACTATCGTCTAAATGCAAGATTCTGCTTTATCTGATAATTTATTCTTCTGATTACATTAAAATAATTTAATTTCTCAAAATTTCTATGAAGCCTGTGTAGTCATGTGTGAGAATATCTGCAGTGCATTGACAATTTAATTCAAGTCTGTTTCCCTAAGACTCTTAAGCTGTGTGATAAAGAGAGAATGCCTTGTGTTTTAACCCCAGCTGGCAACTTCACACCATGCAGCTTCTCACTCACCCCTCTGACACAGCAGGGAGAAGAATTGAAAAAAAAAAGGAAGTAAAACTCACAGGTTGACATAAGAACTGTTCAATAATTGAAACAAAACAAAATAGAATAAGAATAAAATAAGAATAATGAAATAAGATAGGGAGAGAGAAATAAATTTTAAGAGAAACATGCCCCCCAATCAGTGGACTGATGTTCAGACTGTTCCTCATCCGCAGCTGGCATCTCCTGGCCAGCTCCCCCCCTGTTTATGTATTGAGCATGGCATTCTGTAGTATGGAATATCCCTTTTGCCAGTTTAGTCTGGTTGCCGTGGTTATGTTCCCTTTCAACTTCTTGTGCATTTCCTTACTTGTAGAGCATGAGACACTAAAAAGTCCTTCACTTAGGGTAAGAACCACTTAGCAACAACCAAAATTAGTCTCAACTGAATTCAAAAGACAGCGCTATACCAGCTAGGAGGGAAACTGACTCTATTCCAGCCAAAACAAAGACTGAACTATATTCTAAAAAAACGTTTAAAACAGGATATTTGCAAGTGTTTGTCTAGTCGATACAAGATCTTCAGGTTTTCAGGTATTTACAAATAACCTCCTTGTGTTATTCTTGTGTAACACGTTTCTAACAAGCTACAGTTTCTGTACAGCACGCTGTAAAAGTTAAATATGTGAAAAAGAACAACAGCAAAAAAATGGAACTTCAGAGTTCTATAGCACTTATAAGGAACCCAACAAGGAACTATCTAAATATGAGACCAGAAAATTTGAATTATTTTCCAAGCAGATGTCACAATAAATAATACTGTCACTGTAAATGATCCCTCTGTAAGTTCCACTACATGATGTTTTGCGGAGCAGCCCCAAACTCTGTCAGCCTGTCTTCAGAGCAGAGGTGCTCCAGCCCTCTGATCTCTCCAAGGTCTTTCTCTGAACTCACTCGAACATGTCCACATCCGTCTTGTGTTTGGGACCCCAGAGCTGGATGCAGTGCTCCAGGTGGGGTCTCACCAGAGCAGAGCAGAGGGGCAGAATCCCCTCCCTCACCCTGCTGCCCATGCTGCTTTGGATGCAGCCCAGGACATGTTTGGTTTTCTGGGCTTTCTGGGCTACGAGCGCATGTTGCTGGGTCTTTTCAAACCTCTCCTCCACCAGCACCTCATGTTTTTCTTGCCAGAGCTGGTCTTGACCTCTTCATTCTCCAGCCTCTGCTGATATCAGTGATTTCCAGTTTAAACTAAAAAGTAGCATGATTTCAGATCACTGAAAAATGCATCTACATTTGTTTTATTTTTAAAGAAAAAATAATTAAAAGCAGGTTTTGTTGCTGAGAGGCTGAAATCCCTGTTTTATAATTCTCTCATGAATTTGTAAGAGTAGTAGTTTTACTTAAGAACAATTTAATTGCAACTGAAGGAAGTATGTAGCTGTTTTGCTTATTATCTATGGTAATAGAACAATATGAAAGACTGAAAATAACACTTTAGAAAATGTATAAGGAAAAGAAAGGAAGAGAAAGAAAGGATAAGAGTAGAAAGATATCACCACCTTTGGATCCATTAAGGAGGTGTTGGTCGAAGTGATGGTCACAGTCATGATCCATAATGGATGAGGGAAAGCCACCAAAACATATAATTCAATGGGTTAATATACATTCACATATACAGGTATGTGTGGGAGCACTCAAGCGTCTTTCTTGGAGTGGGTTTTTTACTCTTTACTTTTGCAAAATACTCTGTATCTGTTGCAACACTGTGGATCATGTGCAGACCTCTGGCAGAGGGCCTCAGGACTCAGTCTATCAGGGATGATATATTTACTAATATCAAAAATAAGACAGATTCTGACTTTGGGGGTCTTTGATGGTTTATGGCCTCTCCTAAGACATGACAGCTGCCTCTCATGCCAGCATAATTGAGCCAGTTGTGCCCCAGAAGAAGGGAAGGATACCCTCACTTATGAATACCCTCAGGAGTGAATGTGAATGTCCTGTCCTGTGTGAATGTGACCTTCCTGGGGCAGGGGCTGGGTGGGCAGTTTTACAACTGAGTTTTGTAAAAGAGGACAATTGGAACAATAAGAAGCAACATCCTGACTCTAAAGGATCTGCTTCTTATCAATATTCTTCCTTTTCTGGCTCAAACCCCAGAGCCTCCTGTGGTAGGTGCTCACCCCCTTTGTCTTATTTGGAGCAGAGGTTTTGCCACCACACACCCCAAAATTCACTTCCTCCCACTTGAGTATATACAAAGATCTTTGAGAAATTTTCAAGCTCCTGGGTAATCTGAAAGCAATACTGCTTTGAGATAATGTACAAATTAGGCAAATTAGCAGTAAAACAAGTAAAAATATTTCTTGTGCACTTTTACATTTCACAACTTTTTGTGTTTTTCAGCAGCTATTTAACTCTTGTGGAGATCTTCTATTGCATTTACTCAGCTACTTAACATTAGGCAGGAGCAAGCATCTATGCTGAATGTTTGCCAAGCCAGATCATCCAGTAAATTAAATTTGACACGGAGTCCCCAGCAGCACAGCACCTGCTCCTGCCAAGTGCAGCTCTTTATAAATGTGATGGGTTCAGCCTAGTGCCACCTGGGCAGTTTGGCAGCGCTGCTGATTGCATCTCGCTCATAGCTGCTCACCAGGAGCTCTTATTCACCCCTTGAGCCCCCAACAGTGCAGCAATAGAGTAGGATAGAAGAAAAAGGTTTACAAAGGCAGGACTTGAGGCCAACTTTTAAGAAGACACAATATGCAGTGTCTGAGAAGGGGGGAACAGAGGACAGTGAAGTTGAATCTTTAAGTATCAGAGGCTCTGGCAGCCTCTTCCCCCATGGGCCACTCATTGACAATGGAGAGTAGCTGCACCACCTGAGCATTAACTTCCCAGAGACCCATTATGTGTGCTTAGTTGATTTTGTATGTCTAATTCTTAACGGTTCATTTTCTGTTACTGATTTTTGGTAATTGAGTGGTTTCTTAAGAATTCAGCTTATTCTCATCTAATAAATCTGTCTCTTCCTTCCACTCTGTCAAGCCCCTTCTCTTAGTGTTTCATGAAACCTCCTGGTCTGAAACACCAGCTCATTTCCTTTAAAAGATTGTAAGCAAATCACCCCATTTGCCAGACCTCCTTCTGTAACTCCATACATAATATCTCTTGTACTGGGGAGCCCAGAACTTAAAGCAGAAGTCCAAGTTGTGCGGAGGGTGCACTCCTCCCTGTCATCCATATAATTAATGGAGAATTTAATAGTGTTTGATCCAGTATTGGCTCCCGAGGTGCACTGCTGGCTCCCAACTAGACTTTGTTCCAGTGATCACCACCACTCAGAGCCCTGCTGTGAAGTTTTCAATCCACCATCACAGCCTGATCATCCAGCTCATACTTATCAGTTTCTCTGCAGAGCTTTTGTGAGGGACAGTATCGAAAACTTTCCCAAAGTCTAGGCAGACAACAGCCACTGCTCTCCTTTCTACTACCAAGGCAGCCACTTTGTCACGGAGGTGTTCCAAGTCAGGCAATCGTGACTTCTCAGTGGTGAATCCATGATGATGCTCCTGGTGACCTTGACCTTCCTGTGCCTGGAAATTGCTCCATCACCTTCCAGGGACGAGGTGACCAATATATCTATAGGCCTTGCTACGTTTTTTTCTTTGCAGTCACACAACCTTTTCGTACAGGGAATTGATTGTTTACATTTTAAACTGTAGTTTAAATATCCCATTTTTTACTCAAATTACACCTGCAAACACTCAAGAAAATGCACTGTAAGAGGTACCATACCAGGAATCTCTGAAATCGGAGAGTATTTCATGAAATTTAAGGAGAAACTTGCATCTTTGTATTCCAATATAGAGATATCAGTGCTCATTTTGGAATTTATAAAGCCGAATTATGTTGAACTGTTTAATTTACTATAACAGAAGTAATGTCATATGAGTCAATTTTACACCCAGTAATTTCCTAAATATTCACACTATAAAATTAATTTTTGAAAATAGTGTTCTGTGTGAATTCAAATTATAATCCTTGTCCTGTTTTTTTCTATGTTTCAGGTTTTTTATATATTCTATGTAGGAATTGAGGTAAGGTATCACACCCAGCCCTTAAAACACTCTAATATGAAAGAAACAAGACCTATTCCTTAAACCATGTAATTAAATTCAGTATTTCTCATCTCTCTGTCAGCAGGAATAGCAATTTGCTTAAGTCATAAAATGGGAAAAATTCACTTAACAAGCATCTATTTAAAACCAGGGCTTACTTATTCAAGACACAGCAAATACTTAACACCTTTCTTAAGTGTTTTCCTTTACATTTATTATCATAGCCCCAGTCATAGACCATTACTGTCCTCCCTATTTGCTCAGCAATTAACTATCTCTTACTGAATGAGGAGATGCCTATGAAAAACACCAAGGACATATTCTCCCTTCCCTATCATTCTCTGTTCACTTCCATATTATTCCATTAAGTTTTCTCTCACAGTATCTACTCCCATATCTACCTTTTAAAATTTTACTTTTTCCAGACGCACTTTTTAAGACAAGTTGATTTCCCTCCTCTTTGCTTCCAAGGAGTATGAGGGAGAAACTTTACAAATGGCACAGAAACACCCAAGTTCCTTATATTCAAGCTCAGATGTAACCAAAATGTACAGATGGATTTTTCATTTAAATTAGAACATGCTCAGCCAAAAGGGTGGTGTGAACTGAAACCAGAGAGGCAGTGGTGGTCAGCTTATTGCAAGTGGTATATTTTGAATGCTATTTGCATACAATTGCAAGAAGTAAATCTACAGAAAGGCAAATATTTCACAAATTCCTGATTTCTGTTTTTCAGAGAAGAATAGACAATTTGTATTATTAGACAAAATATTGGCAATATTTCCTTCCTTCTTATGACATGGTAAGAAACTGAAGACACTTTTCATTGGAAATTAACAGTAACCTTAGTTATCAGTGGTTCACAGAGAGCTTTAGAGAAAGTTTACTATGTTGATGAGAGGAACATTCATTTACTCATTAGCATTCATTAAGCAATCGTGCATTTACTGTCTCTTATTCGCCTTTTCTATTAAGAAGAGGAGAAAGAAACATATGTGCCTAAGATTTAAGACTCTGAAGTCAATCCCATAAACAAAAGCAAATATTTTGTAAATCACACATCATGAACAAACTTGGAACATCTCTTGCTACTTGGCATTGCTGATTCCAACTTTTGCAAGCATTATTATCCCTGTAAGTGGAGAACCACTTTTTTTTCCAAAGGAGAGATGCACATTTCTCTCTGCCTATGGCCCGGCAAATGGTAGTATTACAGTCTTCCTTGGCAAAGAATATATTACTTCACTGTTAACACTCACTTTAAAGCAGACTAGATTGTTTTAGAAGATTAAATATTTCTTGATGTTCTGCTGCTTGTGTTAATTCACCACTCTTATGATTATTTTGCCTGAAGAGCAGAGACTTTATCACAAAGTTTCTAATTATCTGTCCAGCAGAGCTTCTTCAAACACTGGCAGAAGACCATATGCTTAAGGGCAACTGTGCACTCCACAAAACAACATGTAGCTTTGTCATCTCCCCCTAGCAGATAGCCTCTGCTCACGATGGTAATAGCAGACATGATACCCTGACCTAAATGGTATTTACACTAGAAAAACCTGATGTTTTATCATTCAGAGGTCTTCAACTCGGTTTCTACAATAATTCCTCCAGAGTCTTTGCACATGCTGGGATGTTACTCGATTGTAACAGATACTTCATAGTTCAAATAGAGCGAGTGGCCTCAAATATATTTTGAATTAAGAAAAATCATAATTTTGACCGCAATTGCAACCTCAGTCAGAACAAGTTGTCTCCATCCAGACATTAGACAACCTGATTTTGATCCCTCAGGGTTGTTCATTCAAAGAAATTAAAAGACAAAAAATATATGACTTTATATGCTGACCATTCCATCACACTAAGGAAAATTTTTATTCACCGACTGCTGTTTGTATCCTAAAGCTGCCCTAGGCTGGAGCATAGGTTTATCAGGAAAACAGTGGAGTCAGGCTCTTCAGGGGTGATGCTGTCTGCATATTCCTGAGCCATCTGACTAACCAATACCATTTCTCCCATTCACTTTGCTATTTGTTCCCATAACCTTACAGATGGGCATTTTTTTTTATTTAATTGGGCTTGCAGAAAAAAGTTTCTCAGTCACACAATAAGAAAGAAATTAGATGAAGAGGAATAAATCTCTAGAAAAAGACCTGATAACCTGATAAGCATGAATTTGCACAGTAAACAGAAGAAGGAAAACTACAGTATTATTGTTTGATAAATGGATACACTATGCAAGCAAGAATTACTAATAATTATTAGCAGCAAATAATTCACTGCTGGATGGTTACTACAGTAAACATAAAAATCAATTCATACTAATACTTGAACTCTACAGACAAAGTGAAACCACTTTAGAAATTTGATTCTATTGCCCATAAATTTATATTTATTCTATGAGAAATGAAGACACACACATCAATATTGCACTCAGAGCTGGAGTGGGAATGAAAAAACACCTCCTTGACTTAGTGTACGGATAGCAGGGTGCTTTTAATGTCTGCCCTTAATTCCTAATGGAATAGGCAAATTAATAATTTCTTTAAAATATGGCACACAACCATTATGTTTCATTATGAAATAAATGGAAGCTCTAGAAATTTTTCTACCAGTCACCATTATTCAAGACTTGTCACCTTAAACCTGCCCAGCTAGCCATTTTTTTACCATAGAGATGCTTGAATTTTCCCATGGAGAGTTTTTATAAAGGCTCCTATGTACATATGTCACCAGCAGCAGTTTTATTCTGTAGACGCTTGGGATGACTAATAGCTGAAACAGGACCAACCACAACAGCACCTGAGAAAACCAATAAAGAAACTAAAGAAAAGCAAGTATGCCTCACATGTGTACTGTATTTGGATGAAAGAAACAGCAAATAATCTCTCTCTTCTAGAGGAAGCAGCACTGGGAAATAATCAGGAAACTAGAATATAAATAAGGACCTTAAAAGGAAATATCTATCCAGGCAGAAACCAGGGCAGTCTTTTTATCACACCTCTTCAAATCCTCATTTTTCTTCCATCCTCATAGTCATAGTTTAATTGGCATAAGTTAGTTAAAATTGTGAGGAGGTAGGAGAGCTCTTTTCCATTGAATACCACTAGTTCTCAAGAGGCTGAGGCTATGTCTGCTTCCATGAAATTGTGGCCAAATTGAAGCAGGTTTGTGGAATAAAGTGTATGGTACTGGTGATACTCAGGGCACACCATGTATATATTCAGAGACTTGAGTATCTTTAGTCTGATCCCATGAATTAATTGGCTATCAGCTTCTGCAACACATTTTTCTGTTCAGTTTCATCTTGAAAAGATCTGCTTTTCACTATTCATGACTATTACAAGCTACCAAAGAGATTTAAGTGGAGCTATCAGGATATCCACTCCCCATACACAACTCTGGTCTGAACTAAGACATTTATACTCTTTAAGCAGTGGTGACACATAAAATATAGAAGAGAAAATAAATAACATAGGAAATAGAATAATAGCTAAAACACAAGTACAAAAAGAAGGAACATGAATTAATATAGAGTGCAGAAAGGCAGAATTGAACAACAAAGTCTTCCCATTATTTGAACTAGGAGTTTAATTCTTTCTCTAAGTTTCCCTTATATAATGATATCTACATATTCAGCAAATACATTTTTTAGGATTTATAGATAACAGGGTGTATCAAAGCTTAAAGAGGTGGGGGGGAGGTAAGGAAAAAGGAAATTCTCATCTAGAAACATATGAACAATTTTTATTAAGAATACATTTGTATACATTTTTTTCTAAAAGAATAATTACAAATGAAAGGATGATAGTGTAAAAAAAGTGAGTGCACCGGGACCAGAATTCTGTTCAAGTGAATTAATAAAGAACTAGGTGATCTTTCCCAGTTGCTTGCAGATAATACCAAAAAGAAAGAATCATAGCTGACTAAATATATTAACCAGTTTATCTTTTCCATCAGCCAATGGACAATTCTGATTGTAGACTTAGGTTTGCTTCACCCTAGAGTCTTTTCCTGTAACTTAATAATTCTAAGTTCCTATTTCCTCATGTAATCTTGTGGACGTTAGTGCTGTCACACTAAATTTACATGACCTACAGATCCTGTTTTTAGAAAGTCTTGTGTACCATAACTCATTTCCCCTGTGCATCTTCAATCCCACTCTCAATATGGCACTTTTGAAGGAAAGTCCCTTCAAAATTTTGAATTTTGAAGTATTTTGTATACTCCTTTGAAATAACAAATATTTAGATTGTCTTCCTGTAATCATTTCCATATTTTGTTTTACAAAACATATACCATCCTATTCAAGTATTTAACATAAATTATTACTTTCCCCTTGCGTAATCTTAAGGATGACCTAAAAAAAATTGACTATTTTAAGAATAATTCCAACAAATCCATAATGCTATGAGCCTAGAATTGCATTATCTTCATTTTACACAAGCAAACTCAGACATAAAATTCCTAAAAGCTTATTTGGTTAAGAAGAAGAAATCATAGGGCAAAATTACTTGAACTGAAAGTGTGAACTCAATTTTTATCCAAAGATATTAATGAGAATGTGAAGGTCCCTTCCAACCTAGACTTTTCTAATTATGGTTTATTATTTAAGCTAAATTATTCAAGCTACTGTACTTCTGCACTAAAAGTGGCATGTTAAATCAGTAAATTTACTATAACATTAAATCAGTAAATTCACTGAACCATAATGACTAATCTTGGAGGCTTTCTAAGATGAGTAACAGCTGGGTATCTAAGATCTCCTATTCTTTGGAAATCAAAGATAGCAAGATGCACTTACCTCATTTTAGAGACTGAGATTGTACAAAAATCGACAAGAAGGAGGAAGAGGAATGAGAAAAGGAAGAGGAGAAAGAAGAAAATTAGGAAAAAGAAGAGGAAAAACAAATTGTAA